>VWZW01003626.1:1290032-1491511 GCA_013397115.1 Edolisoma coerulescens | reverse complement strand
GTGTCAGTAGAGTTAATGGCACAATGGACTGAGACAGAATAAAGCAATGATGGAAAAGGCAGACAGAAAATAATTTGTGGCAGGACAGATACAGGAGATGAAGCGATAAAATGTGAAGAAACAGCAGGGGAGCACCTGTTAGTGCTTGAGACTGGCTCTGTGAGGAAAAGCTAAGTAAATATTGGTATTGGGGAGGCAAAGTAAAAAGTGTAGTCTGAGAAATAGAAAAGGAAGCTGGGTAGACATGAGATTATTTGGGAATTTTTTGTGGAGGAAGACTAAGACCCCAAAAAAGCAGCAGGAAGGTGGCCATGGCATATAGATGAGTGATAGTTCCGAGAGCTTTGTATATTGTGTCAGCAATGCAGAGACAGTCTGCATGGATGCGCAGGAGACATTGGAGAAGACGTCATAATTGTTATTTAGTAGTAGACTTCACCCCCAAAGCCTCAGTTCATTCAAAGCAACCCACAAAAAAAGATTTTTTTTCCACTTTAAAATGACATTTTAAAACAAACCATGTCATTCCAGTGAAGTCAGACAGACCAGTCAGGCAAAAATATGACAGTGATTAATTTTTTTTATTGTATGCCTCTCATCAGGCTTGCAGGCTACAAATGTGTGCAAATAAAGCATCAATTTTGTTTCAGTCTCCCAGATATAAAATGAAGCTCCCATCTGCCATCTTGTGCTTTTCTCTGACTTTATTTAGCCCAGTTTTATCCCAGTCTGAATGGACCACCACTAACTCCACATAAGTGGAGGAAGTTGGCTTATTCAAGCTCTTCATATTCCTGGCCCCACTTGCCAGTAATTTTGTGGTATTTATGCTCCTGCTTCCCCTTAGCAGCTCACTTTGGAGGGGCAGTATGGGTTGGTCTAACCTTTTAATCCCTTTGACAGGAAATCTTTAGTTCACTGGTGCCAAAAGTGCTGCACATTTCAGGCAGCAGCCCATTGCACCAGGTTGAAGATCTAAAAAGAGTAGCCCATGAACCCATTTTAGCATTGGTAATTTATCTTAGAAAGATGACGAGGTGACAGTGACAGCTGGAGACCCAGCTCAAAGGAGGAGGAAGGAATACTTTGATCACCCAATCAGTAGCCAGACCAGGAAGAGAAACCTCTCCCTTGGCATGGCATAGACAGTCCAGGAGATCTCTGGACTATAACCTCTTGGAGGCTTCTGCAGGGATTTTAATGGTGACAATGCTGTGAATGAGTGTGCTCTGTTCTCACTCTTGCCTCATGGGGAATAGTTCCTACCTGGTGCCTGATGCTCTGGCAGGGATTCCTACTTCTTCCAGAGAGGCAGTCGACAACCCCTGAGTTGTTAAAAATAGGCATGTGATGTTTGTGAGTGACAAATGTCAGTGTTTCAAGAACAGGTGTCTGAATATTTTTGTGGTTTCAGTGTTACCTTGACCATGTTGTGCTGACGTGTAACTTAGAAAGGTCACGTCTCTTGTGGATGAAGAAGCCAGTTCTGAATATTTTCTTTTTAAAGGCAGAGAACTACAATATCCAGGCCATTATCTGATTTCAGTATGTTTTGTACCTCAAGGTCCTATATTGTATACATCTGCATGAGCTGGATGCTTTTCATTACTGAATGCTCCATGAACTGGGTATTTTTGGAGGACATCCTGCTGTTCATCCTAGGTTATTTTCAAGCTCCTTTCTTTAAGTCAATTCTGTTAAATTGTGTTGAGCACAATGACTATCACTTTATATCTGTAAAATTGGTTATTTTTTTTCCTCATAGCAAAGTTTGCTTTAAAAGAAAAAGGCAATGGGGGTTGGGGTGAGGGGAAGATGTATTATTCGAAGCCTGAGAAATCTTTGAGTAAGGTTGAGCACAGTGGTGGTGCCTGTAACCTGTGAAAGCACTTTCACCAACAGTTTACCCCCAATGCCTGTGGAAACAAATCCTATTCAGTATGATATATGAAAGCATAACCCTCTGTAGTAAAGGAATCAATGGAAACATTCATATAATAGATGACTGTTCAGGCTTGTGCAGTCTGATGCTCAAATATAATTGGCATCTATGTAATAAAATACTGAGCACCCAGGGAAATGTTTGAGATGTTTATGAGTCATCACATGGTTTATTATAGGAGACTTACACAGAGCTGTGTAAAGCAGAATAGGCTAACTAGCACCTGAGTTACAGTGTTTAATACTTTGGTAAAGAAATACATTTCTTTAGAGATGATTTTAGGCTTTCCCTGTGCTAAACTAATGTACCATCCAAATCAGTTATTAGGGGTCTGGTGGGTATAACAGAGCATCAGATTGGCGAGGCAGTGTTTTTACATGGAATCCTCAAATCGCTGCTCCAAGATGCAGATGAGAAATCCAGGCTTTAAAGTGCAGCTTTGCTGACAGGCAGAACCAAGCCACAGTTGCACAGTGCCTTTGTACAATGCGGGCTCCTCTGAATGGAGCCTGTCTTTTGCTCTATGCCTACATAATGTTTAGCACAGCTGGGAGTCCTTATCTCAACCAAAGGCCTCTCTAGATGCCGCTGTAAAGGAAACAATAATATATTTGTCAGCTGCATGTATTAAGCATGTTAAATTCCCTGTTTATAAAAAGGACCTGCTTGCTTGGCATTTGAACAGACTTGCAGCCTCTTGATCTTATCCTGCAGTTCTTGGGCTCTGTCTGTTTAGGGAACTATGGTAAAACAACTCTTCCAGAGCTCTCTAACATCATGACACCACTGTCTCCAGCATCTCGAAAACAAGTTTAAAGCCAGCTCTGGTCTGACAACGTACTGCAGTCTGCAGTGCAGACACATTAAGGTTAAATGTTGTGCTTGCTCTGCGAGATGCTTCTCACACACAGAGTAAGAAATTGTGTATACTGGGCTACTAGAACTCTCCTCTTGTTTCAGCTTGGCTCATTTGACTTTTAGTTTAAATCACCTTTCATTCAACTGATTTTTTTGAGTGAAGCAAGAGACAGCAAATGAGTCCAACTCCCCTCTAAAATAGAAACCAAGTGGGAGGAATGCTAACAAAAAGCAGCAGCCAGAGGTTCACATTCTGTTTGTTTGGCTGAGTAACAATGCTCAGCACTTCTGTGTCCACAGCACCCAGTGCCTTGCTGTGGGTACCATTTCTTTTCATTCTTAATGCTTTCAATTCCACCACAGCAAATGGGAAAAAGAAAATGGTGCTCTGCTTTTTGGTTGTTGCATTAACACTTTCTACTTTTTTCTTTTTTTGTCTTCATTGCTCTTCTCTCAGTCCTATTTTGATTGTGGGATAGGTCAATTTATATCAGAGCTATGAATCTTCAACTTCACTAGAAAAAGTCTCTCTCATTTGGTGATGGTCCTGTAACACAGGCTTTGTTTAATTGTTTTGTAGAGGTAGTTGGTATTTCTGTATTATGGGGTTATTCTGGGGATGAAAGTGGGTGGGTGTATGACAAGGGGAGAGACTGAGAGTGAGATACTGACCAGGCTTTCCCTCATTCTTAACAGTAACTCTCCAACATGTGATTTTGGACAGTTGAGCCAAGTTTTCAAAGTGGGTAAACACAAGCGGAATTCTTGAGAATCAGGAAAAAAATTTGATTTAGGGGATTAGTATGGTTCTTGCCTTCTGAGATGTGAAAAGTAGAACTGATATTTCAGAGCTAGAGATGTAGAAATGGGGAAAAAAAAAAGCAAGCCATTATTTAAAAAAAGAAACTTATCATCCATCCATGGAAAATACTGGTAAATCTTTCAGAATGGAAGGATGGTACCTGTGGTACAAACCTGCACAAGGATATGGTGGGGGTGCAGGATAGCAGATGGAAACATCTGCTATCCCTAGAGTGTAACTGCTGTGCTTTAAAACAATGCTGAGGTACAATGAGACTCAGGAACAGTAAAAAGGACATAACAAAGTGCTATTTAGATACTGGGAAAAGATGATCTGCTTAGGCTGCTCCTGGGCAGTTAAAACCTGCCAGGATAACTCTAGATTTCAAATAGAGTGGGAGTGGAATACAGAGAAATCTCCAGCAGATTAAATCAATCTGAATCCAGGACATCGGTACAGTCCAGGTGGACACTTTGGTGGGATGCAACTCTTCTAAACCTCACTGACCTCAGAGACCTAAACATTGCATCAAGACCTAAATTTAGAGCCACACCAGGCTTTCTGGGGAAGGTTTATACTTCTCTGTTGGTAGGTAGACTCCACAGTCAGCTTCCTGATGCTGAGGAATTTCCAAACCTCATCCAAAGGAGGCTGCTGAATAGCATCTGGGTGACATGAATCCATGGCTTTCCTTTCAGTTGTCCAATACAGAGCTGGAAGCTCCACCCATTTTACACCACACATTTTCAGCTGTTATTTAAACCTCCTGGCTATAGAAAATTCATGTGAAAATATCTCAGCACAACTTCTCTTGGGACTTCTGAATTTTCTCTATCGTGGAACGTGTTCTAAGAATAGGTAATTTATCGCAACATATTCCTTTGGGGGCAAATCTAAAATGAGAAGTGTCATGAGAAAAGTGAAAATAAAATATTTTGAATCTCAGCAGAGATTTGGTATGGATTTAATCCCAAGATGATTTTGTATATTTGGGCCATTCTTATTTATTCAGGGGTCATTTGTGTGGAGATAAGAAAATGAAGGTTGGAAAGTTAGTTTTTCCTTAAGCAGCTGAATAAAATGGAGATTAATCTACAAGTCAGAGCCCTGACTATTTTCCTTTACATTTTAGACTTTGAAGAGAAATGAACAGATGTATATTCGTTATTTGACTTTTGTAGTAAAAATAGAAGTATGATGAAGTTATTTTCTATCAGTAGTCTTTCACAAAGGTTGTTTTCCCAGTGATATTAGAGCTATATTATTTATTTTATGATGCTGCTTTCATGGCCACATGTGTGGTGCAGTTTTTAACTGTGTTTGCAACATGATTGTTAGCTAATAAACACGTTTACAGCATGAGTGAAAATATGTAATACCTGTTGCAGTGTGCTTAGGTGTAGAAAAGTGAATGCTAAAATAATTAGTCATTCAAACAAAAAGGGTTGGTTTTTTGGGGTTTTTTTTTTGGGAAGTAATAAATTGCAGTTGTTTTTTCCTTCGCCATTTGCTTTCCCAACGCAGAAGATGCGGAATGCGTAGCAAAATTTCCCTCTGGATTTTAAGAATGAGAATTTTGGAAATTGCACAAATTATCTAGTAAAAAGGCATTGCCTGTATTTTTGAAACTGCTAAAATGTTCTTTATGGCTTGTTAAAACCTTGACAAAAATTACCATTGCAGACTTCATTTCTTTTAAAGTGGATGACACAGCATTTTCTGGCAAGCAGATTCCACGTCAAGTCTTGTTACAAATTTAGTTAAAAAGTACCAAATAACCCTTTTCTCCTATTGTTTAATTCATTAGCCAACCTATGGGAAGGATTCAGATATGGGTAGAGAGATAGATTTCTTAATCTCACATTTTGTTCTATGTCCCTGGACAATGTAAAATGTGACTTTATCTACCATTTGCTGTTATGAAGAGATTGTAAAATATAAAATGATGGGTTGAGACCAAGTTCCGTCCCCTGAGCAGCAAGGGCAGAGCCAGCAGAAAACAACAGACTGAACGCTACAGCCTTGGTCATCTCTCTGCCACTATTATCAGATAGTGGTAAAGTGGTAAAGCCAGGTGTGAGAGCAGCAGTGTGGGCTGGAATTGGGAAGGAGTTCCAGGTCTGAGGATAAGTTCATGTTTGTCCTTTTGCACATTTTCTTGAGTGAATACAAGAATGAGGCATAACTGGGGGAGCTGTCAGGGACCGTAAGCTGATCTGGTTTTCCATGGGCTTAGAGGGACTTTGTTTCTGCTTAGTCAAGAGTGGACTGCCTTAAAAATCATCAATTTCCAAGTCACAGGCCTATAAGTAGCTGGGATTAGCTTTGGTTCAGCGTTTCCCTGTGATGCCATAGCTCAGTGCAACGGAAAGTTGTTGAGTCTGCTTCCCTCGGGGATGTTCCCTCTGTGGCACAAAGGTCCTCGCTGATGGCGAAATGACGTCCTTTTGCTGCTTGGCAGTAAGAGATTGTCGGGTGCATAGTCCTCGATAGTATCCTTCCTGCCAAGTGTGGTAAATTTTGTGTTTTCAAAAGAGGGATTTGTTCTTTTGACTGATTTTTCAGTGTGTAGCTTCTCCTCATTGCTCCTTCCTCAGCTTATTGCTAATCCTCACGTATTCAAACCTTGGCTTCCTTGGGGGGAGGATGACATGTACCTCTTTATTTTTATTTTTATTGGTTTTTATTGCTTCTATAACATGCTGCATCCTAGACAAATCAGATGCTGTGCAATTATATATCTTGCATCTCCGTTAGCATTCCCATGAAGTATGCCTGCAAAACCCTGTCTTTCATGCGGTCAAATTCTCCCTGCATGCCACCAAAGCAAGTGAAGCACTGTGAGACATATTCAAAAGGCCTCTTCTGGCTATAGAAAATTTCTGCAAATCCTACATCTGTTGTGGTCACTGATCTTGGGGTCCACTCATGTGCCAGAGTGATTTTCCACCGCCAAAATGGGAATAAAATATCGTTTCTGGTGACTCTTTTTCTTTCTTTTAATAACTCAGTCTACTGTATGAGAAAATCTTATGAAACTTAATTGTGACTCAAGCCTCAGTTCAAGAACACCTTTTAATTGGTTTCTCTGGGACTTCAAAATTATTTCCTGCAGTTAATTGTTGAAGTGGGGAAAAATACTATAGGATTTCATGGATGCCTAATGGACATGTTCTAGAAAGTCAGACATGAATAATCCCACAACTTGTGCCATTCTCTAATATTCCTTCAAGCATTATATTTGGAGTTTTTCTACTTTCTCATCTTGTAAAAGATCATTTTTTGTTTTCTTTTTGCCCCTATGGCTGGATGTAGCATTTCCATACAGGGGTCAAATATAAAACAGGAAGCCTCTACTTTCCAGAGGCCTTCTGGGGTTCTGGTTAAAACGACTGGAGAAGAGTTCTGCACAATACACTGAGGCAGCTTTCCACAGACCATCAGGAAGAGCTCCAGGAGAGGCACTGAAGGAGTGTGGATCAGCTTGAAAATCTCTTGGATATTATCACTAGATACGGTGTCTATCTTCTTCTCCATCTTAAACAGTTGCAACGCCATTAAAAGTCAGTTTGCTTCGCAGCAGAAGTGGTTGTGTTTCAGAAATGAGAGGAATGATCGCTGCGTGCAGTTGGCAGATGAGTTTCTAATGTGCTTGGGGATTCTTTTCCATGCTGTAAATTCAAATTACATCTCATCATGTGCCTAGTTAAAGAACAGAAAGTGTCACAGTAGAGAAAGGGAAAACCAGGGACAGATTGTGATCCTGTTGGCAATTATGGAAGTCTAGACTACTGTGCCATCATTTCCTATCCCAGGATGAATGAAAGCAGGGTAGGGGGTCTACTGGGGAAGAAAGCAAACAAACAAACTTCTTATACTCATATTGGACTATTTATGAGAGAGCAGTTCTTGTATTTCAAGTGATTTAAGCACTAGGAGCAAAACAAATATATAAACATAAATATTTTAAGTAAGTCAAAAATGCAGCATTTTATTTTAATTTTTGGCTTTGTCATGGTTTCTTTTCATTGCATCACAGATTGCTTTGGGTTGGAAGGGACCCTAAAGATCATCTAGTTGCAAGCCCCCTGCCATAGGCTGGGATACCTTTCACTAGACCAGGTTGCTCAAAGCCCCATCCAACCTGGCTTTGAACACTTCTATGGATGGGGCATCCACAACTTCTCTGGATAACCTGTGCCAGTGCCTCACCACTGTCACAGTAAAGAATTTTTTCCTGATATCCAATCTAAACCTTCCCTCTGTCAGTTTACTGCCATTCCTTCTTGCCCATCAGTACTAACCCTTCCAAGAAGTTCCATTCCAGCTCCCTTATAGGCTCTTTTCAGGCACTGGAAGGCCACAGCTAGGTCAAGCCTTCTCTTCTCCAGGCCAAACAACCCAAACTCTCAGCCTTTCCTTGCAGGAGAGGTGCTCCAGCCCTTGGATCATCTTGGTGTCCCTTCTCTGGACTCGCTCCAAGAGGTGCATGCCCTCCACATGCTGGGACCCCAGAGCTGGATGCAGCACTGCAGGTGGTGCCTCACCAGAGCAGATCACAGGGTCAGAATCCCCTCCCTTCCTGCTGCCCATGGTGCTTTGGATACAGCCCAGAACACGTTTGGCTCTCTGGGCTGCCAGCACACGTGGCCAGTTCACGTCCAGCCCCCCATCCACCAGCACCCCCAAGTCCTTCTGGGCAGGGCTGCTCTCGATCTGTTCATCCCCCAGCCTGTGTTGATACCTGTGTTGATAGCCTGTGTTGGGATTGCCCCAACTCAGGTGCAGCACCTTGCACTTGGCCTTGTTAAACCTCAAGAGATTCCCGTGGGAGAAGGAGCCTGTCCAGGTTCTGGAGATACCTTTGTAACTCTAAGCCCCCAGACAGGGGTCAGGAAGGGAATTTACTTGTCTTGTATCACTTGGCCACACTTGATGACCAAGGCAAAATGTAAAATTAATTAGCTTTTAATAAAAAATTTAATGTATGTTCCTGGAACACTGTCATGAAATAGAAACTAAACTCATATTCCAAGTAATACTCAATGATGTAGAGACCTGAAGGAATGTCAGAAACTAAATCTAACTAAATCCTAGGGGTGTATCAAAAATTGTAGCGAGCACATGTTCCCTACAGCTTCTCCATAATTTTTTAATCTTTCATTAATCATGTCTAGCTTTATTATTATCATCTTTGTGCAAACCCTGGTGTGTTCATACGTGAAATAGACTTTTGTGTAGCAGACTGTATTATTTTCTATGCATGGAATTATGAGTTTATTTGTTTGTGTCATCCCGGGAATGAGTGTGTCACTTCTCCTGGGCGTTTGGTGGCATAAAGCCATTAAAATGCACCATCAATGACCCCTGGTGCTTTACAAAAGGAAGCGATAAAAACTTTCTTGTCATGTTTAAGTGGCAGGGGAATTTAGGTATGTTCTCCAAAATGCAATTATTCAACTTGGAGCAAAGCCAAGGCAGAGAGACTAACAATGTGTTTAATCTTGTGAAAAGATGGCATGGGATCTTTAATGACCATGTTTTGTCGGTATCTCGGATTTATGATGTCTCTCAGAGACAGTTCTCGTGGTGTCATGCTTAAAAGACATAATTAGAAGATCCGTAACTCTGCTGAGCTTTGTTTCAACTGGTCTTTTTCAGAGAGATGTGTGTTTATTCAGTTTTATTTCTAATTTGCTCGGTGCAGCCTTGTGATGTCGGGGAGCCAGCCCTGGGAGGAAGCAGCTGTTCCAACCCCATGCCATCCATTGATGGGGAAGCTGTTTCCCTGACAACAGCAACAATGAGAAACCAGAGAGCGGTTCTTTTCCAGTTCATGTTTCTTTTTCACTCGCTGTTACAGGCACTCATTAGCTTCTGAGGAAGAATCAGATAGCTCCTATCAATCCAAACTAAAGCCAAGTGGAACGGTGGAAATGTCACCACATTTTCAAGATTTTCGAGGTTGTGAGCTTCTGTGAAGCCTGCTGTTATCAACATTAATTTCCTACTTAAAAGTATCAACAAACTAGGATTATTTTTTCCCATTTGGGAATTATTCATGGCACTGTATCAAAACAAAGAAGCAAGGTAAAAGAGTAAAAATTGCTGCTCCAGCTTTTTGTGCAGGATGCCTTTGTGTGTGCAAGAATGCAGTTAAAGGGAGGGTTTGTGACTCAATTAGGGCTGGAGAGCTGGTGGACATGGTGAAATACATATCTGCCTTTTTATTAGAACTCCTGACATTTTGGATTTCCTCAGGAAAAAGAGAAGCTGAGAGACAAGAGAAGGAGGTGACAGCCAGCTTGGCACAGGAGGCTGACAGCAAAGGCGTGCTGGTGTTTTGATGCCTGTGCAAACAAGACCTGTGAGTTTGAGTCCACTGTGCCTCACGTAAACTCTCACCTGGCCTACAGTCATTTTTCTGACGTTTTGCAAATGTTTTTTTTCTTGAATGTCTAGTGAAAAGGACTGTATGTGTTGCAGGGCAATAATAAAGAGTCCAGAACTTTTTGACTTTGGGGAAGGGACCCTAGATTTATTCTGCTTGGTGTAAGAAAAACTCAGTTTCTTGTTTTCTTACATTTAAGTTAATAAACACAAATATGTAACATCAAAACAGCGAACTCAGGAATTACTAAAACAGTAATTCAGCAGAACACAAGCCAGAATTCTTATTTTATACCAGTACAAAATATTTGAGTAATTTAATACGTTAATTCATATAGAGCAATTTTTTTTTTTTCCTGTGAGAATGGCGTTGCCACAAAAATTTTGCGAGGCTTTGAAGACTCCCTGTGACCCTCCTGAGGGATTCGTGTAACAGAGGTTTTTGTCAGAGGAGCCTGGTCCAATCCTCCAGATCCAGTATGTCTGGTGCGAGTGTGTCACAGATCAATGCACTTCTGAAATACAGGCTGGATTTCTGCCAGTTCCTGAGGTAGCTTAAAATTCTGGGCAGAGTGTAAGATGTTGCTGACTGACCAGGTAGCATGAAATGCAGGGAATAGACACAGATATCCAAAACTTGAGTCTTAACCCTCCAAAAGAATTAGCCATACATAAACTGAACAAACGAGTTAGAGCTATGAATAGGCAGCATAAATCTGTCATTTTTTTAAAGACCTTTTTTTTTCAAAAGCTCTGTGCCTTTAAGCGTTATTGTGATTATGAGCTACAAAACTTAATAATGACCAACCTAATGTTGTAGGCACTGCAAACACAGCATATTTTAATGTCTCAACAGTTACTGCTCTTGCAGATGCTCTGAGCAGACCACTGATCTTTGGTCTTTGGAGATGGATAAAGCCTGGGCTATGGGATTTATTTATTAATTTTCCCTAGGAAGTGTTAAGGCAGCGGAATGGGCGTATATGAGAGGCTGCCTTATCTTGGATTGCAACATGACAAATTTTTATGCAACATCAGGCTCAATTCATGTGAAACTAAAGCTCTTAAAGCCAGCATGCACTGATCTCCTTCAGGAAAGGTAGCATCCATCCTCCTGCCCAACCTGTAATTTTGCTGCAGTGTCATTTCATGAGCAGGCATTTTTCAAACATGCGTTTGGTTGGCAGAGGCTTGGTAGCAAAGAATAAATACCAATTAGCTGTATTCAGCTGGGGGGCTGTCTGCTGATTTGGGGTCAGAGAGGGCTGTGTTGTTAGGAGATGGTTGCTGTTCACTACAGCAGCTCAAGACTGTAAAAACAAAAGCAGCATTTGAACAAGGGAGAAAAGAAAATTGAGGAAGCTGGTAGTCAAAGTCTGAGCAGCAACGTGTTAAACAGAAACATTAACCTTTTATTCTCATGGCTGTGGCTTTTTATTCAGTGTAGCACAGGGCCTTCTCAGTATTCTGCTATTGCTTTTCTTTTGTTTTTGTTTAAACTACAGCATTTTAATACATACTTACCTGAGTGATAGGATAACCCATTCTTCTCTCTCATGTCCAGATATTGTTTTATCTTTTACTTCCAGCAGCATCTCTACAGATACAGAGATAAGTCTGATTTTTTTTTTAAGCTCTTTGTAGGGTTTCCCAAAATAAAAACTACAAATGTATTTGGTTTCCTCTTTCACACTCACAAACTGTGCCACCAAATTAAATGTGATCAATAAAACCCTTCATAAAAATGCAAACAAAATGTTTTGCATATAGAGCAATCAAATTCTGTGCTTTAATTCTATTTGAGAAATGCACTGTAGATTATTATTAATTATTATTATTATTATTAATTATTTTGGGGCTATAATCTGTTAGGCAGTGATCAAAGTGAATGTCTGAGTGCAACACAGCCACGAGACTGAAGGAGGTAAAGGTAATGGAGTTGTGGAAAACCTTTTTCCCACTTTAGTTGCAGGAACAGCGAGACTGGTAAGTCATGGATGGTGTCTGTCTTCTTCTTTCTCACAAAAGTCTATACTCAAAACCTCAAAAATCTTAAGCATAGCTTTTGGAAGAGGGTCAAAACTCAATCCTCATGGCTGAAACGTGTTTCAGGACTGGAAGAGATGCACTCTGATAATCAGGTTCATCATACCTGGTCAGTGTGGAAGGCTGATGGAGGCCAGATGAGGAATGCTGGTGGAGCATGAACATCCTTTTGGTGTCCATAACACCTCTGGAGGTCCCCTGCAATTCAGCCTGCTCTACAAATCTGACCTGTGTTTTCACCAGTCATGGTAATGCCAGATGAGGACAGTGAAACACAGTTTGTAAGAAAAAACCCACTACAGGGACCCTCTCAACCCCATCCTTCTGCTGGCTTTGGAATAAATAGAATTGCAGAAAAAAATCCAAGGATTCAATTTAAATGGGGATCTGTCCACCAAACACCTACCTCAGGTATAATCAAATCTAAATTTTTGAACCAGAACTGACTCAGCCAGCTATGGTGAATGTTGTGACAGCAGATATTAAAATTTACCCTGTATAAAGTACAGAGATGAAAAAAATTGAAAAGTGACACCTGTCTAAGGTTGAATAAAACTCCAGTTCTCTGTGAAAAGGAATCAGTTGTCCCTTCCTTACATGCTTTTTTCTGCCACAGAACAGCATTTACAGGATAGCTGCTCATTACATGTGCACTTACCCTGCAGTGCAAGTTAAACAGCCCCGCTGATTTCAGGAGCCCTCTGGGCACTAAGCTCCTGCTCAAACTGCTTGAAGTCTGTGTAAAAAAGGCGGCTGAGAGATGAAAGAACTGCCCTCCAGACCGGTGAGGGAATGATGTGTAATAAGATGCAATTTGCCTAAATGAAATTGTACCTGATGAACGTCACGGTGCAGCTTTTGGGAGAAGCCCTGGCTGGAACAGCGGAGGAGACCTGAACTGCTCCAGCCCCATCCCAAGGGCTGGAGTTACTCGTGCCAAACCTGGATTGTCAGGTCAAAAACCTTCACTGGAACACCAGAAGTTCAGGAATAGTGTTGGGAGATGATGCAGACTGCCCTTGCTAGAGGTTTATATGCAGGCAAACTTAAGGGGAAGGAGGAATCTTGCATTTCCTTGTGGGAGGTGTTGAGCTAGAAAGAAGTTGAGCTTGGCTTAAAAAGTTCCCAGTGGGTGGAGGTGCACAGCACCTGCAGCTCTGTTAGCTTCCATTTGAAGCTCAGCTTGTTGGATACTCTCCATGCTATGTCACTTCCTCGGAGACAGCATTTTGAAAAATACAGGCTCAAGCACCAGAAGAAATGGGAACAATCCAGGGTGGGATTTTTGTGCTGGATTTGAGGAACGCCTTTCCTACACATTTGGATATGGTTTGGGTTTTTTGTTGTTCTGGAAATTATTTTTATATATATGGTACCTAGCTGAAAATGTAAAGAAAACCTCAGCACAGAGGTGTTTTAATTGAAATGCCAAATTTATCGCTTGATATAAGACTGATTTAAAACAAAAAGAAAAAGAGAAATCCCTCTTAGACAGTGTTGTCTCATCCGCTGAGACACTTGTGATCCATGAGCTCTTTGATTCAATTCACATGAGGCAGAGATACTGTCTAATTACTGAGAAATTAATTTGAAAACCAAAACTCAGACCCTTTTTGCATGCACTAAACACCCATCCTGTCCGGCACAAATTAGCAAACTGTGTGTGTTCCTTATGAGTCCCCATAGGATAATTTACAGATACACATGAAATTATCCATTTTTTTCATGTTTCCAACACCTTCAAAAAGTCCAGCAATGAAAACATAGCATTTATCCATATTTTAGGAGGTTTGTATAGAAGAAGCTAAGTATTTGAGAACCCTTTTTAAGTATGAAGCAGTCCTTGATGTTACATTAGGGCACATCTAGTGCCCTCGCCATAGGTTTACCTAAGCTCCCCAGGGAGCTTTGTGACTCATTCCTGGTACACATATGTTTATTTATATAAATGCTGTATCCTCACATGCAATCTGACTATTTCATACATTACCTCAGCCTGTTTTAATTGCTTTTTTATCTCCTAAACCATTACATATTACAAACCAAACAAAGGGAGAATTCCTCAAGGTCACCTGGTCAAATCCTCTCTTCATAATGAAGGATTATTTAATATACTGTATTTTCTAGTGCTTGGGCTAGGCTTCTTTTGAACATCTCAAATAATGAGGTTTCTACTGCCCAGCAGGAAAGATTATTTCACATGGTAACGGACCTTGCCAGTAAAAAGTTTTTGTTATTTATTTCCTAAAGCTCTTTATCAGCTTTCAAACGCTGTAGTGAGATTTATACTCTTTGATAACTGTCTTGAAACACCTATAATGAAGCCCCATCTAGAAGAAATACATGAATTTCAGTAAGATGAGGATAGCTAATTTTAGAAAATTGAATGAAAATAGAAGGATAAGGCTGAATGTATAATGCATATTATCTATCCATGTACTCAACTAAAGGGAGAAAAAGATAGAAAAATTTACTTCTACTTCTGGCATAAAAGCTCTCCCCCTTATTTCCAATCAGAACTAAAAGAAGAGTGGATGCTTAATCTGCTCAGAACTGGATATGACATTTAGCCACATTTATAAAGAAAACAAACCACACCTGCCTTTCAAATTCTTGAAATCTATGACTCTTTATGAAATCCTTTGGATTGAATAAGATTAGATATGCTAATAGACATATAGTTATTTGAGGCCATTCCAGGGGACTCTTACGCATCCTTAAGCTATCTTGAGCTAGTTTAAGAAACTTGATTTTTTAGGAGGTAGAGGACTACTCTTATTTAAAACCAGCCTTCCCTAGGGGAATATAAATGCACATTCACTCGTTGCTTTCGATAATGTTGGGAATGTTGTACTGAGACAGTTGGGGGCACAAGACGGTCACAAAATTACATCCTAGTGACAGAATTTTTTAAAAGCTTTATACAAAATATAGTTTTTAACATTAATTATGTGATGAATTAATAGCTATTATGGGGCCAGTTTGTATGTGTTGTTGGCAGAATTGGAAGGAAAGAGGCTGAGCTAAATTCAAATGAGAAATTTGAAAATGTGGTACCATTTAGGCTGCAATATCCCCAGCTGTATCTCGTTTCCCTTCCATAGGTGTGTGCTTATCTGTATTTGCCACAAACCCATCAACTTTAAAGAATTAGGGAAAAAAAACTGGGGAAATGCACACTAAAGAAACAGGCCTTGAAGTGATGTTTCATCTCGGTTTACCTGCCAGAAGTGGAAAAATAATTTTGCTTGCTTTACAACACACTTACTGTACATTTAACCAGAAATAGAGATACCCTAGAGGTGGGACATAAAAGGCAGAGCTGCCAAAATAGTTGATTAGTTTTATATGGCCCATGCTGCAATGGGAAGTGGGAAGGGAAATGTGGAAATTGTGTATGTAGGGGGAAAACAGGGAAGTGAGGTGGGATGCTTGAGCTCATTGAGCAACACAGCAAGCTGAAGCTTAGGAAAAAGCAAGCACAAAATCTGTGTGCAAGGAGGAGGGAACAGAAGGTCATGCAAGGGAGGAGGCCGGTATTTAGCTCATCTTTTCTTAAAGGTTGGTGTCTTTGGCTGAAAATATAGTGGGTTTTGCAGCTGATCTCATTCTTAGGACTTCAACCTCCTGCATGTGAGATGAGGTTAAATTCCTAATGGTGCCCCCTTCTGCAGTTTTCCTTCATTTCCGTACAATGAGTCACCTATAATCACAAGAAATCTTGAGGTGCAACTTCTGGAGCCTTTGACCAGTTCTTTGGCCAGACTAAATGATGCCAGCTGTAACAGATGCCTCGAGGCAAGGCAGGTTTGTGCTGTTTGGAGCAGTTCGTGAAACAGTTATAATACCTTCATTCACATTGTATAAATTATTTATTTGTCTTCTATTGTCACCTTCTGCAGACATGCTAGCAAGGAAATTAATTTGCAGACTATTCATAGAAATAATTGACGAGAGTATTAAGAACTCTTCCATTTATTTTTGGATGTGCACTAAATATTTGGTTCTAAGACCTACACTCTGCATGGTATAAAAAGGTTATTTTATTTACTGAGTAGATTCAGGTCACCTTGACCGAGGAATTACAAATGTGTGAGAAACTTAGTTGTTATTTTCAGAACAAATACTGAGTATTTTCTAAGAGGTTAAAAACATGAAGCACTTGAAGAAAATTCAAGAGAAAGGGAGATGTCATACTTGCCAATCTATTTATTAACTATTTATTTAGGGTTTTTTATCCACAAAATACTAAGGCAGAAGGGCATAATGAATTATGAAATATATTCCTCTTCATCTTAAGAAAGGCTAAATATGTTGTACTTCTAAATACAACACTGCTGGTTGACATCTTCTTTACTCTGAAGGCAGGAGGTCAAGAGAATGCATTATTTATTGAAGTGATGCTTGTTTATCCTGGAAATTATGGTGTTATATATATTTATATACTTGTGTGTATATATATATATTTCTGACTGTAAATAAATTAATATAGATATATCCCTTTTTACCTCCTGATGAAAAAATTGGAAATGTTGGGTATTCATCATTGTGAAGCAGGGGGAAAGGCCTTTCCATGAGATTTATTGGAATTGAAAATCAGTTTTCAAACTGTGTCAGAATAATAAAAAACCTTAGTTACAGTGCTTATAAATAGGGATATTGACATATTGAAAAAATTGGAAATTTCAAAGAACTGATAAATCCTTGAACAAGAATATCAGGGAAGTATTACAAAGCAAATGAAGATGAGTAATGTCAGATAATGACTGTCCAGTGCTCGATACACAAAGCTGAACAAAGTTGGATGGGGATTGTTAAGTGGACATGAACAAATCAAGATGAACAATGAGAGATGATGAATTTTGAGTGGGCAAGAAGTAAACCACAATAAGTGATGTCAGGTGATGTTTATTATGCATCGAAGAAAGAGAAAAAAAATTGTTTTCTTAGTTAGAGAATTTGCTTATACTGGATTCCTGAGTAAAGCCTTTTCTGTATGGGTCTGCATGCTTCAAATTTAGAGCAACTGTCTGACAATAAGATGATACAAAAAAACCTCTGGTAATCTATTTTTTTTAACACTGAAAATGTGTGCCGTATTTTCCTGGTAGCTGACCGCCTCCTTGGATTTAGTTACAGTTATGATCCTTGCAGTGAGCTCCTCATTTAAAGAACAATGTCATGCTGCGAGTGCTAAAGGAAGCAGAAGGGCTTATTAATGCTCCTACATTATATTCAGGCTTTTATAAATATGAATGCTCTAGGTTTTTTTTGCTTATCTATTCCTCCCTTGTTGTTGAATGTTAAATTGAATTTACATTGTATTTTTCTCCCACAGCAAACAGAAAATACACCTTCTTGTTTTATTCAACAATCTTAAGGACTGTTGTGTATAACAGTCTTATATTTTGTACTTGGATTAAGTTGTGAGTTTTATTGGTGATAAGGGACCCAAGACATTGAGGTCCAAAGTGAGAAGCAGCTGGAGGGATCAAACCCCTCTCATCCAAGTAGAGCTCCAATCACAACCGTCTTAGGCCAGAAAACCTCAAGAGACAGCTTAATTGGGCTCCCTTTATTTCGGTAGGTCTGGACTCTTGTATCACTCACTTGTTCCCCACATGTTTCTGTGATATTCTCTCTGTAACATCTGCTTTGGTGATGGCAATTAATATTACCTACTTATTTTAATTAAAATGAAGTGTTTTCTACTTTAAAGCAGAGCACTATGAAGCACTTGCCAGTATTTGCCTTGTGGTGGTACTCAAAATACGGGCACATTTTTCTGTATTTGCACTGTCTTAGCCTTTCCTTCTTTCCTTGTATTGTTGGCCACTGTATATTTAAAATCTGATTTATGCTTCCTGCACAGAAAAGTGGGCTGCTTGCACCAGTACCACAACTGTATTGTCCTGGTCCCTGGTTCTGATGGCCACCCCGGGACACTCTGTGTGCAGGCAGGGCAGGTTGGGGAACTCTGTAACTCCTTCCTCATCTCTCTATGGCTGAGTGCAAGGCCCCAAAAACTTGCTCGACGAGGCTTTTGGTTGTTCATGTACTCTGAGTTGGATGCACGGGAGAAATACCTACAGGATATTCTCAAGAGGTAAAAACAACAAAAAAGACTTTACTAGCAAGTTTAGAAAATCGGAGTACTTTGGCAGAAGGTTTAGAGCAGCATTCAATCAACACAAAACACTTCTCAAAGCATTAACTTGGCACATTCAACTTTGGAAACTCTAAGTCCCTTTGGTTTTAAGTTGCTCAAAAATTCTGAGAAGAGGGAATTAGAAGAAGAAAGACAGAAAAGATATGGAAAAAGACACCTATGGCTACCAGCTCCTGGGTTCCAGCAGTGTCCAGCTGATAGAAACTCCAGGAGGTAGAGCCAAGGACATCTGATTGCCTCATGGTTGGCCTTAAATACCCCTTGGCCTTCCTGGGCCCTTCCCCAACGTGGGTCTTCTGGTCATTTGGCCACTCAGGAGCTGGGTTAGGGGCTCCAGAGGCGGGTGTGGAGCATTTCCTCCACTGTGCCAGGAGCTGGCACCACTGCTGGCCTGGGATACAGGCTCTAGGGATGGAGGGTGTGGGACAGGGCATCGCTTCTCCAGGGCAAGGCCCAAACTCCCCCTTCCCCCGCATTCATGCACCCCAAAATGTCTCAAGACATCAACCTTTCCAGTCTCTCACACTGAGTCACCTGCAGGTGATAAATTCCCATCAGATTTTCACTCCAAGTGACTCAGTTTCATCAGGCTGTGCTGTTTTCCTCCACGGTCTCCAGCCAGAAATGGCAGAGTGATGGGCAGGGTGTGACTCACACAGGTTCCTTAGGCTGTTTCTATCAAGACTTGTGTTTTTCCACATCACTCTGCTATTTGGAACTTCATATCTGTTCTTGACAAGAAGCAAAAGGAAAACATTTTACCAAAAGTGTTTCTTTCCTCTCTTAGAGGGGTAGGTCCTCCTGTATTAATGGCACTCCTGAAAGAACCAGGACAGTGGGAAGAAATTAGTGTTTATTTAATTAGCAGTAGCATTTAATTACCCCTTTGGTTAGGTTTATATTTATGTGTTTGTATAAGAGCTATCATTTCATGTAAGTTTAAGCTGAAGTAGTTTAACCTCTAAAACGTTATGATGTCAGAACATTAACAAGCCAGGAAATTTTCAAAAGCACTTATCAGATTAACTGGCCATTCTAAGACACAGATACCAATTACCATTGTGGCTGTCAGGTGCTGTTATATACTGAAATATAGCAGCCAGAAAAAAGAACGTTATTATCTACTATGAAAACTCTAGGCTTAGAATTTCCATGCCCAAAGCTGTTTTTTGATGTACCCTTATTCTGTATAGCTGAAAACCTAACGAAAGCTATTTTATAAACTGATAACTTTTAGAAGCATTACCTAAAAAAAGAAACTGTCTTCTGTACAATTAGTGGGGAAAATGTGGGAATATTTGGGTTAAATTCCCAGGAATATTTATGAATTATAAAAAAATCCTTGATATTACTACAGCTGCAAATCCTCCAAAAGATCCACATGCATTTTCCAGTCTGAGCAACAATACTGTAAGTACATGTAACATGAAAAAGTTTTTTGTCATTGTCTTAACTCCTGCCAAATTCAGTGCCTCTGGGCTCACTTCCCATAGTTTCTTGTTATCTCATGACTGCCTTACAAAGTGCATCGTCTTGAATGGCACAGAATGGACTTTCTTTGCTCCCAATTTTGGCGTGCTTCTCCTTTGAAAGCAAGGATTTTTAAATGGTGTGTTTGAGGACTCCCAGTACAGCACAAGCTAGTTCCAGGTCAGATCCAGTGTGAATGACTTTTTCCTTCTTGTTCATGATTGTAAGGAGAAAAATGTGCTTCTTGGATATTGGTCTTCCTATTTTTGCAGTTTGGGAAAGAGAAAATTATTAGCTGATATTTTGGTTAAAAAAAGCGCCGATGATGTTCATTTGCAATATTTTAGTATCATCACAGGATATTATTTTTTTTTCAGTCAGTTTGAGGTTTGGTGCAATGACGTTATGCAACATTTTTCTTCCTAATACTACCATGTGCCATCAACCTGTCATCAAACTTTTAAATCTGAATACCCTTCAGCTCAACACTTTAGACAGGTTTGTGAATAGAAATTGAGCTACACGTTAGGAATGTTGCTCACTACTGTTTTCTGGGTTTTATGATCCTTCTGTCTTCTTTTTGTGTAATCTTTGTCTCTTAGATATGTCGGGCCATAAAGCAGCTAATGTAGGAAAGTTAAGTATAAAAGAAGGAGGCATTAAGTATAAAAAAGGAGGCAATGTCTAAGTTTATGAATTTTAGTAATTGTATGACCTTTGATAGGTCTGTCAAAGTCTGCAATTAAGGAAGCTGTTTATAAAAAGCAAAATGAAATGCATATATGTGCTACTGAATCAACAGAAATTGTTGAATTGTGCTCTAGTTGGTACAGTTTCACTTTCTTTTGTCTGGAGTATAAAGCATCTTGGCCTGGTACTTCTTTGTAGGTTTTCTGAGTAGCTTTTTTCCCATACACTGTTCTTGCCATTCCCTGGCACTCCACCTTGCTAACATCTGTAAGAAGAAGTGGTATTTAACCAATCATCACTTTAAATATCATCAGAAAAGAAAATGGAACTGAAACAGCCCCAAGCCCCCAAGCGCCTCGTAACATCAAAACACTAACACTTTAGATAAAAAAGACTTTTTTTCCACGTTAACCATCTGATAGTGTATGAAGAAAAAGAGGAAATAATGTGTGCAGCTGCTGGCAGATTAACCAGTTTTCTTAGGATGCTTATGGGGTAGAAAGGCTGATCTGCTGCTACAGGGTGTGAGGTGGAAGCTTCCTGTTCAAGCAGGGGAAAAAAAATGGCTCTAATCCTGATGGATAGGTATAAATCTTGAAGTACTGAATTTAACTGGCTACACACAGTGTTAGGCTTCAGATGTACTGAGAGGTTTAAGGTAAACTCTTTGGCCAGTGACAATTACACTTTTATTAAACTATGTTTGCCTTATACTTTAAAGTGCCAAATAGGAAAGTGATTCCTAGGGCCCTGTCATGTGGATTGTCTACCTGAATGAAGCTAATGAGGTCTTAATACTGCACTGGTTACTCAGGCAAGGTTTTAATTAATAGGTGTCAGGTCCTTAATGCCTCATGTGCCTTCTTCCCGCTGTGGTGGTTCCCTTTAGCTTCCAGTTTCAAAATTGATTATGTTGAATGCAGGTCCCTTCATTTTGTTACAATAAAAACCTTTTCTATTAAGATAAATGGAATATATCTTTTTTTATCATCTTGTGATGGTTCAGTGCATACTTACTATTTCAGGCCCTGGGAAATTGTCAGCAGTATCTCAAAAGCTTTTCCTCAAGTTTTGAGAACGCAACAAAATTGCAGTCAAGAAGCTGCTTTTCTTTTTTTCCTTTTTTTTTTTTCCTTCTTTTTTGTGTGTGCGTGTTCTTTTCCTCTGTTGCTAACCAGCTATTAGGTCAAACTCTTGTCTGCCAAACCCTGTAGGTTAAAATTTTTTTAAGTAGCATCTGTCTCTTCTAACAACTTGTCTGGATTGCTGTGGGAATGAAATTCCTTTTGACTTGCCTCCAGTTCCAGAAGTGTTTGTGTGTTCTTATATATTAAGAATGAGTCTGCAAAAGATCTATAGGCAAGCCTTTGTATGACAGACAAAAAGGGTTTACCTGAGGCACACTCTCCTCATACTATAAGCAAATCAATGCTGTGCTCTTGGAGCCAACCAAGTCCCAGAATGAAACTCTTTTATAAACTCATAAATTGCAGAAAAGCACTGCATCTTTTTTTTTTTTTTTTATGCACTAGAATAGGGTTTTTTTCTACAGATCAAAATGAAGTTGCCTAACAATGAGGTTAGCCTAAGGTTTCCGGTGAAGTTTTTTCCACCCTTATTCAGCTGGTTCACTGGCAGGATACCTTCAGATTTTGGTGGCCCATATTTTACTGTCTTGCTTTTTTCATCTCCGTGGAGTGGCTGGAATCCATCTTTGTGAAACTTCACTGACATCTATGGAATTTCACATTTTAAAAAATCTTTTGGTGTTTACTGAAGTATTATTGCACATTACATATGATTGGAGATGTCAAAGGAACTTCTGTTTTGTGAGATTAGCAGTGATGTTTCTCTCTGTATTTGGCACACAACAAAAACAGTGGGTTTCAGCTCCTAAATAGTGTGGTTGCTTTCAAGTAGCTCAGCCATTGGTGCTTGTGTTAGCTGGGAGAGGTAGATGAGCCCAAGAAAGGTGAGTTACAGGATTTGGTACGAACATAGGTTCTTCACAATGAAGCAGGCAACTTCAGAGGATAGGAAGTAATTTTCTGTGCTAGTGCAGCTCTAATGGCTGAGACTGTATGAGAGTCTTTCCCTTCCTGGCTCTCTAAGGCTCGCTTCCTACAGAAATTGGAAGAAGTAGGACAGTCGCAGATGGTTCCAGCTGATGGCTCTGTAAAGCCCTGAATCCATGCCTGCTGAGTGCTAGGGAAGCAGCTCCTCAGTTTTCTGTCATGTCCAGCCAGCTTCTGTGAATCTGTGTCTGGCTGTGCAAGGAAGACGTGCCTGGCTAGTGGACCTGAACCACATGGCAGATGTGAGATGACCTCATGAAATTTTCTTCCTGCCCCAGCTGGGTTCTCGCAGTGGTGGTTTCAGTCAATTTGGTGGGTGAGTTCAGCTTTTGCATTCTTATTTTTGAGTATGCTAATGTTTCTTTAATCTCTGTGTGTGGCCATAGTGTTTTGAGGCAAGCCCTTAATTACATGTTGTTTTTCAATTCAGCCCCTAAAGGGCTCACCAGATAGTATTTGCAAAATTGTTTATCTTTGCAGCTAAGCTGTAAGATTTTATTAGGTCTTCTAAAAGAGGAGTTTGTTCATTTACTTGCACTCTGTGGACCACAATTAAACATTGTCGACATACTTGGGTTTGTGTGTGGTACTGACCAGCAGAATTTATTAATGTTTCTGGATACCAAGGCAGAGCTTCAGCTGGCAGATCTATGGGCTGTCCTCACAACGAGGGCAACCTTTTTTCCCTGTGGTTTCTTAATAGTGTTACATCCATAAGGCTGAGAGTCTGTTTGTCAGCTTTTCCGTTCTCTGGATAAATGGATGAATTATTGTGCTTTAATTGCTTCCTACAGGTATTTGCAGCTAAAAACTTATATTGCATTTTGTCTATCCAATCAGGAAACAGAAGCTAAACCAATCAAGCTGTTCTGGGGTTTGGGATACAGGAGAGGTGATATAATCTCTCTTTCTTCCTCTCTCTGGAGGAGGAAAATTCTTATAGAGAGCAATTTCTGGATGTACCATCTGGTCTTACATACATAGAAATCTCATGACCTGGACTAAGGCAGAATGTGTTGTCAAATAAACAGGGTGTCAGAATAAACTGTTTTCCCATCCAAGTCACTGCTTAGTTGTGTGCAAAAGGTACTACTAGGGCCAGAATGAAGATTTGAGCCTCGCAGGCCCATTTGATGGTTGGGTGCTTCTGTTGGAAGAGTGTTTACCTGAATTTCTGCTCTGGTGGTGTGGCTTTAGAGTAGGCAGTAGAACCATGTCAGTTCCTGTGAGATGAAGACTTGTCCCCTTCATATCAAGAAGGAAAGGGAAGTCTCTTTATTTATATATTGTGGATGTTATCGCAACCATCCTTAATTTTGTTTATATCACTTCTCTGAATCTTAATCTTGGCAGAAGATCTTGCATCTGGTGGAATGACACCATTGAGTGCTACCTCTTGGATTGCTGTTAATATTGCTCTGTGATTTGTCCAGGAAGCAGGACTATCAGGGCTGTTGACAAATCTGTGCAACAGAATTTCCTGCTGCACAGACCCATCTCTGACAGCTTTATTTTTTTCCCCGCACCCGATCATTCCTCTCTCTCTGGAAGAAGTGACAGATCTGACAATACTTGTCCTGCCACCATTTGTTTATTTTGTGCCCAAAGCCTGTAAATTATGATCTCCTGATGGATGAAAAGCATCTCAAGTTTGTTTTTGTACCTCCACAATTATTATCATTATCTGGTGGCTGAAAATGAGAAAGAAACTTATAGTGAGTGCCTTTTTTAGGCTAAGTATGTTTGTGGGCAGTCCTTGACAGTTATTTTTCTTGTGTCCAGTTACCTCAGTTATTAGGGTTGTGCCTGGCAGTCCAGGTCTTCCCCATTCCCAAACATCCAGTGTTTGGAGTGGATTAGCCTGGGATGGGCAGATGTTCACATGAACCACAGAACAAGTCTAGGAAAGATGTTTAGGCAGTAAAATATCTTGCTTGCTGAGGGTTTAGTTTTTATTTCTCCAGTTAAAGTTGCTTTGTCTGAGTCACCTGTTTTGCAGTTTGTTGCTATCACGTTTCCTTCCTTCCCATTTTAGGAAGGAAATAAAATGCCATATTTGAGGACTATGGCATAACCAGTCCTTCTCACATCCACCTTCTCCTTCACATATATCATATAAGAAAGGAGGAGCTCAGGTAACATCATTGCTTTTGACTCAAGCCCTGGAGCAGCCTCTTCCCAGGCAGTCTCTTGAGGGTCTGATGCACTCTGCCAGCCTGGTTTACTGTGAACCCTGAGTCTGGCCCTTTTAAATCATGCTGCAGAGTATCTCATATTTAGCCCTGCATGGTGCTGAGAACTGAAACAAGATTCTGCATCCTCACTTCCCCAACAATATTTCGCTGTTAATGAGTTTAACACCTCTGCTTAATACAGCCTTGTTTGGCTGCCGTTAGAGATGTGACATCAGTTCAGAGTTAAGAACTCCCAAATTATTTTGTCTGTCTCGCAGGTTAACTGCCTGATTAGAGATAGAAATTGTAGGTCCAGCTGATTCATCAAGCTAATTAATTGAATTAATTCATCAAGATCAGCTGTGCCAAAATATTGTACTGCAAGCTTGGTACTGTGCTGAAAATACAACTTATGTAACATTTCATGAAATCCTGATTTTTCAAACATTAAAAATTGTGCAAATGCAAATAATAATGCAACAAAGAATAGATAGATTTTAAAGCAGATTTAGGCAGTGACTGTGCAAGAAGTCCCTGAAAAATACTTGATATTTTCTATTATTTTACTAGCTCTACTAGAAAAGAAGGTGAAGGGAGAATCTGGTAGGTAATATACTTAGGGAAAAAAAACATTGACGGAGCTTTCTAGCTCTGAAAAAAAGAAAAAAAGAAAGCTTTCAGATTTGATCAATCTGTTTAATCTAACCTCAAAGTGGAATGTTTCTTTTCCTGTAGTAAACAGCAACTTTTTTCTTTTTGTTTCTTAAATAAGCTATCTTTGATTTTTGAGTGCTCAAAGACAGAAAAATTAATGTGTTTCATTTTTACATGTATTTAAAAACTGATTTTTGTATTTTTTTATCCTTTTATTTTCTCTGGCCTACAGAGATCTTTAATCTTAAACCATTCAGGTGTGTATGAAAATACTTCACTCAAGCATTTGTGAATGCTTCAGTGATTTTTAATACCTTTGAAATTTTTTTCTTTTTAAGCTAGTATTAATATTGTTCAGTCAATCTACATTCATTGTGGCTGGAGAAAAATGTAAACTGAAATTTCACTACGCTTCATAGGAAACATCAACATTGGAAGCTTAATTTTAAGTCTGAGAGAACAACAACAGTGAAAGTGGTGGCAAACTTTGTGACCAAACCCACTTTGCTCAACTGGGATCTAAACAGGGTTTTATCTTTCAGTAGACCAAGACATAGGAGAGCTAAATTATGCCAAGTCATGTCCCAATGAGACTCTTGTTTTGTGCTTGTTATCAATCCACAAAGGTATTGAAAGTGAGTTTTGTTTTTAAATGAAGATTAAGTTCATTTCTTCCTCAAGGATCTTCCCTCC
Organism: Edolisoma coerulescens; assembly: GCA_013397115.1. Classification (NCBI taxonomy): domain Eukaryota; kingdom Metazoa; phylum Chordata; class Aves; order Passeriformes; family Campephagidae; genus Edolisoma; species Edolisoma coerulescens. Next base: position 1,465,548 of record VWZW01003626.1, on the reverse strand, counting down.
CTTGTGATTACAGCAAGGGATGCAGTCTTCCAGTCTTGTGAACATAAGGTCTCTTTGAACGGGGATGAGTGATTTTTTCCTACCCCTCTTTTCTACAGCCTTCTTTATAACATTTTGCTGTATTGTAAATCTGAAAAAAGTGGTTTTCTTCATGAAATATTGAGTTTTAAGGAGGGAGATTATACATATTGCTTTGTTAGCACTGATAGCAACCTTTGTTGTTGCAAGATAAAGCAGTTGTGCTCCCAGATGAAAACACACCTGGGGATCCAGCGCTCTCACTCCTGGCTCTGGAGCCACAAAGTGCAAGGCCTCTTTATACTCAGTGCTGAAGGGAGGAGTGTTATCAATATATGAGCCTCTCTTTTTTGTTTTCTGTGTATTTCTACCATCTGCAGGAATGGGAGATTTTCATACTGTGTTTTTTAAACAAGGAGAAAATGAACACAAGTAACTGCAGAAGTGTTAATAACATTTAGAATAAGTTTTCACATATTGGAATAGCTTTTTTTTCCTCCGCCCTGGGCACTCTGTCCCACTCAGGCTGTGGAAAGCAGTCAGAAGAACTGAGCTGCAGATGTCTAGTTGGCATCAGAGAGATGGACTGGCTCCACCATCCCTCTCTGCCTCTCCACACGTCACCACGGGGAGGTTTTGGAAGCGTAGGCAGGAGAGAAGTGGCTGCTCCAATGTGGTATTTCCAGTAAGTGACACAAGCTGAAAGAATTCTTCAGATTCCTCTCGAAACAGATGCAAACAGACCAAGAGCAGCTTTGCTTAAATAACTGGTTTCTTCATGAGCCAATTCTTCACTGAAAGGATTTTGGCATAGAAGTACATAATAGCTGCAATTTTTCTACTGATATAACCCTGTTCCTTTTATGTTCAGATAAAAATTACCCTTGCCTAGTACATGTGTACAATGTACTTTTGCTTCTGTGGAGCAAAACCCAATCTTTGCCATCAGCGTGTTTACAGTGAAGAAGTGAGATTGTAAAAATCCTCCACACTGAGCACCAGCAAGTGTTCCTGTCCAGGTGTGGACATGACCAAGCTTCTCAGGAGGTACCTACATATTAAAAACCAGCTCAGTATAAGAACATTCTTTGTTGTAAACATTTAAGGTAATCCCAGGCCTCAGTGTGGTTCTGTAATAAGAGGTTGCTGCATGTCATAGCTGATTTACTTTGTTCTTTCCCAGTTAACTTGAGGGGAGGTGCAGTTCTGGTGGAAAAGCAGTCCTCTGGGTCATTTATAGCAAAGTGAATAATATGTTGATAGTGGATGTTGTGAAGCCATCTAACTTCAAAGGTGCTTGTTTTGACAGAAAAGGTAAAAGTAAATACCATCCCTTACTGAAAAAGCAAAATGCCCTTTGTGTTTAGCAGAGTGCCCAGAAGAATTTTTAGACCACTTAATGAAAAATATCACATTATTTTAACTTTTCTTCTTGCTTCTCCTTTTAAAATTATGGCTTTTTAAACATTGGTAGGTAAATATAGTATTTTCTTCAAAGACATTTTTCTCTTCTTGAGACAATTTGATTGCTTAACCAGTTTCCAATTTGATTGCTCAACCAGTTTCCAACTTTTGTTATAGTATCTGCAAGTATTTTTTTTTAATTAATATTTCTGCTATGGAATTAAAACTCATAGTAAATGTGACACACCTGAGAGAAAATATTTTCAGCATAAAGCTGCCTAAGTTTCCAGTTCATACCGTACTAATTGCTTATACAAAAGCAATGGTTTTTTTCTTGAGACAGAAAATCATAATAATGTGACTCTTAACTATGAGAATTTCAGGTGGAAAAGGATGTTAAAAACTAGTATCAAAAGAGAGTGTTTATATTTTATACTAATTATCTTTTTCCCCAAAGCACTGCATTTTTTTTGCCCTTGAATAAGCAGCAGTGGGACACCCAAGAAAGGGTGTGAATCAGAGTCACTTCAGTGAGTAAATCAAACTACTGCAAATCACACAAGCAGAGGATCCAGCCCGGAGTCCTCAGCTGCTCTAGCAGCTTTCCCAAGGGTACAGACGTTGGAATTATCTGCTGCTGTTGGTAGGATGGCTGTTTACTGTGGTGCTGCTGGCTCGCTCCCATCACTGCTTGCAGCTCCAAGAGGAGTCTGTGCTGTTCACATGGGGGCTTTGTGCCAGAATAAAACTGGCCCTGCCATGATACTCCTCATTCCCTCAGTGGGAAAAGGACTGGTCCATTTGGAAAGGACCATTCTTAACATTTAAAAAAACCTCACTGATTTACAGTGCTGGTAATTACAGTGACCCGGCAGAGAGTGACAGAATTAGTTAAAACTTGTATGTGGAAATTACACTTGGGGTGTACTGTCATGCACATAAATTTACATTGTCTTATGTAGAAAACAGATTTTCAAGGGATTTTCCTCCAAATATTGCAGAAGGATACTGGAAGGAGTTAACATTCTAGCAGATATTGTTTAATATGGAATTTAAACCTGCTGCCTGTGAGCTTTGCTGATGGTCTGCAGTGGGTAGGATGGGGAACTGCTAGTTCCTTTTGGTTTTTTGTAACACAAATGATTTTATAGACCACCATCAGAACTCGCATTAGACATCTCTGTTTCAGGTTGTAGACCACAGCCTATTTATTCATCCCTTATGTGGAAGTTGTCCTGTGTTTACCTTATTCTTGTTGCCCTTTTAACAAAAAATTTCCAGTTCTGCTATAGGCTTCTGGAAAGAGGGGCCAGAACTGCCTGAATTATTCAAAATACTGGTATTCTCTGGGTATATACACAGAGACAAAATGATGTTCTCTGTTTTTTTTTCCTCTGTTCTTTTTCTAGCAATATATATTGTTTGCTTTATTGATTGCCTCTCAGTAGAAGTGAAAGACATGGGTGTTCTTACTCTAAGGCACAGCAAGAGTAAGCATAATTGATGTCTAATTTCTCCAACATCCTTGGAGAAATCTTTCCTTGACTTCAAATATGAATAATGTAGTTTTTCTTCTCTTATCAAAGACAGATTTGGGTAGAGTTAACTTTCTGTGTTTACTTTGGTATGGGGAGATTTGTAGAGAGCATTTCAGGAGGTGCTCTTGAGTTTGAACACAAGAACTAATTGAAAATGTGTTATTTTTTCCTGGAGACTGCTGGTCATTTTTTTTTCCTGCTCTCAGTGATGGCAGAAGAGGTGTCAGAGAAAAGCTGCTGCATTTGATACTGGATTTCCCACGTTCTGTTCCTCCTGGCACCAGCAATCAAAGAATTAGCATGTCTCCTTTTTGCATTTTGCTAAGCAAAGTGCCGTGGGGGTTCTCAGCCCAGCCAGTTCTCTCTCACCTGTGAGCACTGCAGGGCTTTTCACCTCTGTTCTCTGGAGATGACTGGTTTTGTGTCATCCCTGCTCCAAGTGGAAGCTGGAACATAAGGAGTACATCCACCACTGCTCAATTGATGCACATAGAAGTGTGGGCAGTTCTACAAAACTGCTGGCAGCAGATGCTTGGCTGGTGTAAAGCATCTTCAGAGATCCTGTGATGCTCTGCACCAGCAGAGGATCTGCTCCTGGTTATGCAGCTGGGACTGAAACTGCACTGAAAGCTGTTGAACTTCCCCCCCTGATCATTTAGAAGGGATTTTGATCCTTTCAGAGCTTGTGTTTTTCAGACCTTGTAATGACACGTGCTGGTTGTTTCATTCATTTAATCAAAACTAAGCATCAGATGGAAAACATTGTGACCAACACTAACAAAGAGTTGCTTCATGGATCATATCTTAGAAAATTTGAACCTACAAAATTAGCCAGGCCACAGGGCCTTAGAAATGTATCAGCTTTCTCCATAAGCAGTACATCCTTCAAGCCAGTGCATTACCATGGGTTCTATGAGCAAAAATCTGTTTTTCTCAGTGACTCAAGCATCTTGCTGCTGTTTTGTATGTAAGACAGGAAGGGGCACAGCAGTTTCTACACACTCTGTTGTAAGAACATCTTATGAAGTGCCTGTGACTCTAGTTTTGTCAGGTTACATTAATTAGCAGTGGAAATCGCCCTCAAAAAGATGTATGCAAATGCTTTTTCTGACTGCTTGTACTTGAGACATTTGTGGGATTCCTCACTTTAATCTTGGGGTTTGTAGCCCTTCATGTTTAGGTATTTTTTGTTAGCATTTTCAATGGACGCTTTTCCTAAGCAGAAGAGTCAGAAAACCATGAATGAATCTTTAGGCAGTTATATTACTTTACAACAGCGGTAGGAAGAGTGATAACATTAATTCTAAGCTGAAAATAAAAATCCAGCTACATGGCACTTTCCACCTTTTCATGGTTACCTTTTGCCACATGGTTGTCATGCACACATGTGACAAATTGCCGGGTTCTGAAGGTTTTCACTAAATAGTACTTATTTTTCTTTTATTTTTTTCTTTTATTTTTAAAATTTGTTTCAAAGTAGTTTTCACTGTTTTAAATGCACGTGTTTCTGAATGGCTTGTTCAGGAAAGAAATAACACCACTCAGCTTCACAGGGTACTTAGTGATTATACACTCTGAATTTACAGAGTGTATAATCATAGCAAATAGATGATCTACTGACAGGAGAAACATTCTTAAGAGTCCTGTAAGTAATGAAGTGGAAGAACCATGTGTGTTCATAAATAGAAAAATAGGTAAAATCCACTGAACAGAAATCGTTTACAGTTCTGTTCACAAAGATAAACTAGGAGGAAAATCAATAGGTAGGAGAGTTGTAGTAAAATATTTTTCTACACTATCTATCAGGTAATAGTTTCCACAGCAGATTTAAGAGTCTCTTCTGCAGAACTTGAAGTTTGGGTGTGTTTTGTTTTGTTTTTATAAAAGCATAAAATCCTGTTGAAAAGGAAGGGACAAGACATCAAGGGGACATTTTAGTATCCATCAGAACCACTAGAAAATGAATCATTTTCATTCAGGGGGTGTGAAGCATCTGTGATTTATGGCTCAGAGAGAGTTGAAGGATCATGGGCTGGCAGGGGCACACAGGCTGAAGCTGAGAGCCTCCTAAAAATTGCTAACCCTGAAGGCATCAAGCACGGAAGTGGAAGGACGTGTAATGCACTCTCTTCTAACAATACTTAATAAATGCAGGATAAATTGCTTTCCCAGATGCAGTTTCTGAATGTTAAGATTCAGAGTGTCTCAACATTAAGGTGCAATACTGCCACAGAGTTAAAGGTGGTTGAATAGGAACTGATAAATTGTAAGACTGAAGTACTGCAGGTGTCTTGTTGGAAACCTTGTAACTGCAAGTTATGTCTGATTTTAATCTGTTGTACAACTGCTGATCCAAGCTCCAGAACCCCACCTATTATGCCATAATTACTTCTGGTCTTGAAGCCTGCTGCTGTCCAAATCCAAATCCCCCAAATATCCCTTGGCGCGCCATTGCTGTAGCGCTTTCTCTTCCACTGAAGTTCTGAAGAACTGAAAATCTCAAGATATTAAAAATATTAATGAACACCCAGAAAAAAGGCCTGCAACTCAATAAGTATAGCAATACCTCCCCTCCACACAGACGCTGCCTGAGCTTTGTCAAAGGGTACGGAGTAAAATCCGCAAATTGGTTTTATTTAGCAACTTGCAGTTCCACTCTCCAAGGGACTTCTTCAAGCTAGCAGGAGGACTAACCTGGCTTCTGGAACTGCCCAATGTAACTTTCAATGCAGATTGTCCAAAGGGTTTGTCAGCACCATCAGTTTATTAGGATTTTGTCATTTTCAGAAAAGCCTTTTATCTTGAGACTGTCAGACTGACATCAGTCTACTGGAAACCACAGGTAAGATTAGAACAAGAGACAAGCTCCTGGCTACAGAGCTGAAAGGGCTATTGCAAAAGGACGGCATCTAGTAGGGAAATGAAAAGTGTAAAATACACCTGAAAGCAATTTTTATCCAAACCACCACAGAAGATTATGACTGATCTTAGATTCCATAGCTGAGGGCTGATGCAGAAAGCTGGTCAGAGAACTGCCTTTGAGAGCAGATGTGTGAAATGACTTTGGGAAGGGAGCAGCTCAGTCCTGCTCGCCCTGGGCACTCTCTGACTCAACCTGTCCTGTTTTTCCTTGATCTCATACAGGTCTCTAGGAGTCTCTTCCTGTCCGAAAAAGAAAATGGCTTTGTTAATAAACACTTCTACTTGTATTTACCTCATTTCTTTTCTCTAATTTTCTGATGTATTCATTTCCCCTGAATTGAGGAGCCTACTCCAAATATGCTTTGCCATTTTAGTCCTCACTTAGCACCTTTCTTTGGGCTGAAAGTCTTTTTGTATTCCACACATTTTTGCTGTTTGAAAGACTTTATTTTAATTTTATTAGGTTTTCTAGATTTTTCAGAGCTGACAAGATGTTATGACCCACCCTTGAAGGCGAAGGTAGCTGAGAACAACAGAGATGAATGACTGGAGTTACGACAGAGCTGTACAATCTCTTGGCATCACTGGTATGGGACATGCAGAGATTGTGTGAGATGCTTTCAAAATCAGAACAATGAAGAGGAAAGGTCTGGAGAAGACATCATGAAGCAGCAAACCAGAGGGTCTTGTTTAAAAAAGGTAAACAAAAATAATTCTAAATTTTCTGAAGAATGAGTAGTTGCTCCAACAGAAAGCAAGGGCCAGTCTTTTCCTCACCTTTTCTGTTTTAAAGGATGGAGGGAAGGTTAGCCATAAGTTCCAGGTTCTACTGACTTTTTTTTTTCTCCCTTTCCTGTGAAATTATGCTAAAGCTAATTGCCTCTCTGAGGCTATTTGCCTCTACTGCCTGTGGTTAAAAAAGATTCATCTTGGGTTTAGCTCATACTTTCTATAATTCCTTTAACACAGAATTCTCATTCAATTCTTCAGTTCTCCTTCTCTAGGGAAATAGACAGAAACAAACCCAAAAGAATCCATCTACAGCCTTTTCGAGTTTCTTGTGGAATCAACCAGTCTTTGGAGCTGCTTCTTTGTTGCTTTGGAGAGGTTAAGAGCAGTGCTCCCATGATATATTGTGCTGTGATCTGTTTCATGCGCCTCAGAAGATTCAGGTGCAAAGTAGACATCTCAGAAAACTTATCTGTGAGATGAGGATTCGGCTTTTCAGAGTGAAACTCCAGGACTTCAATTCGTCAAATGCATATTTTGTGTCGGCCAGTGTCATATGAATTTTAGATGGTTTGTTGCTGCATTTTGGACCTGTTTTGCCCTGACCAGGTAAGTTGGAATTCAGTTATGATTCGTCACACAGCCTCTCCCCGTAGATATAGTCCTACTGAAACCTTTTACCAACACTCTTCCAGTTCACAAGAGCTACCTGACTGCAGAACTGTGACCTACGTTTCTGTGACCAATACATTTCTGGTTTGGTTTAGTTAGGCTTTAATTTTTTTGTTTGCAGGCAGATGTTTGAGACATCAATGTGACAGCTTCCAAGTAAAAGATCTTGTTGTTTTTTCCCCCTGTCCCTTATAAATGCCCTGATCTCCCTGCGTATTTGAAGACATGAGGCAAATTTCAAAGCAACAGCCAGCAGGGAAATGCTGCATTTTTCATCTGGGTGATACATATAGAAAGTGAGAGACTGCTGAGTCAGGCACAGTTGAGTGTTTGTTGCTGCCTAAAATCATTAGCAATATGAGATTATACAAAGCACCTGCTGAAAGCTCAAAAGATCTTATGTGAAACCTTGGAGAATGGTATTAAAGTCAGGCTTGTAACCTGTATCCTGCACAAAAATATAAACATTTTCTTTTTCTGAGTGCTTTTATGGCTCGACTCACAAAGGCTGGAAGGCAGCGTGATATTCCATGGCTTGCCACAAGCCTTTCAGATTGCCCAACGTGATCTTTGAAACACATGGTGAAAAGGAGGAGGGGAATCATTGCTGATGTTGTTACATAGAGAGGCAGAACGCAGCCACGTCCTTTATTGCTTTTAAATCCACTTTGTCCATCTTGGTGGGTGTGGGTGGCAGTGCTCAACCAACACTGCAGCTTTGAAGTGCTTTGTTGCCTGATATACTCAGCTGTGCTGTCCTGAGTGTCAAGGGCCTCTGTGTAATGCAGGAGGGTGCATGAAGAGTCAGTGCTTTAAAAGCTTGAGTTAACCAGCAAGAAGTGCTGGACTGGGGGATATGGCTGAAACCCTGCTCCTTTCAGAAGCAAAGTTACCAAATTGTACTGCAGGAGAGCATCTATCTCTAGCCTGATTTTCTCCTGGCATGAGAAAGAGTAGAGGAAAGCACTCAATGAAACACTGGTGCGAAAGTAAGAAATGATCATGAAACCTTTTATTCATTTCCCCCAAAGTTAGAGTATCTCCTCCAATTTTGCAGCTGACTGCTGTAGCTGTCTGCTGCTCTGCAGTGGCAGATTAATGAGTCACACCAGCTTGAAGGTTTTCACTCTGCTTTAACTTTAAGTAGTTAATAATTCATTGGGCTGGAGTGGAAAAAATACAACCGCAGCCTAATGACTTGGGGGTCTCTCTGGGAGAAGTATGAAGTGGGTTTCTGCCTGCACTCCACCATGTACTTAGCATTATGCATTCATTGAAACAAGCTCTTTCTGGGTCAGCTCCTCCCTAGGTGCCCACTGAGATCACCAGGATGTCGTTGTTCCTGCTCGTGTTTATCCACTCTTTCTCTCCGTACTACACTCCTCATGGAAAGTGGAACAGTTGATAGTATAGAGTTTATCAAAGTGGCTCTTTTGAAATTTTACATGGCCTGGTAGTCTGAGTCTTTCCTTTGGTAGTAGGAGGTACAGGTTCCAACCCCTTCAAACAGAGGATGGAGATTTGCTGATTGCATCTTGGGAGTGAATGGGGGAGGCACTTGTTCCCCAGTTACAGTTTACTTTGCAGCCCAACTGAGTATTTGGACTCTGAAAACCTTCATTCTCGTGGAAGAAAGGAAAACTGCACCAATTAGTCATAGTGGTTCATTTGGAAACAGCCCATCTGAAAGTCTAGCCTTAACTTCTGAAGTGCTAATCGGTCTTTCAAATATTATTGCTAACTTAACCACTTTGTGAATAGCCAAAAGCAAATGGGTGGTGTTTATGATACCTTTGATATCATCACGTGTTTAATAATTAAAAAAAAAAAATACTCCCTATTTTCAAATCTGACTCTTTCAAAAGAAATTCAAAACTTTTGCTCAGCGAGATTGTAAACCTTTTCAACTAGTATGTCCAAAATGAAGTAGGAAATAAATATTTAAAGTTACTTTCCCGTGTACTTTAGAAGTGCTGCTTTGAGTCTTGCTTTTCTGTGAAATGGCAGCCCCGAGCAGAAGGCTGTGAATTCGCTCGCTGTTGGCATGTTTCAGCCATGTCGTTCCACCTCCTGCAGTTGCCAAAAGCAATCAAAATGCCATGGATGCAGTCCCAGGAGAGACCTCCTGTGGCAAAGAATCAAGGTTTTTATTCTGCTGTCTATCCTTGCTGTGGGAGGTGTTTGGGGAAGGAAAGGTCTGCAGCCAAAGCGCTTCTGAGCCCTGCCAGTCCCTGCTGCTGGAGCAGGCTGGCGGAGTGGTGGGCGCTCAGGTGTGAGTTAGAGCAGCTTTTTAGTGCCTCCTGCTTTGTGCCAGGACTTGGGACAGCTCCCAACCACTCCCAGAAGGCAAACAGGCTGAATTCCCCCGGGTCTGTGACAGTATTGCTACTGCTGGGTTTGAGAGCACTTTCAGTACTCAATAGCAATTTTCCAGTGCTGTGAACCTGACACTGTCTTACCTTGCACATTCTATTGTCCTGGCTCCAACTGAAGTGTCGTGTCATTCCAGGAAGAGACTGTGCATGCATTTGTAATAGCTGTGTGTGTTAAACACTTTTGAAAGACTTTCAGTCTTTATGTATTCCAGTCTGAATCACATTTTGGATGGTCAGGAGTCTGAATGTAAGCAAGCTTTTGTTGCTAGGAATGATGAAGAGAGAAAATGAGAAAAAAATGACCGCCCATAGAAAAACAAGGTATGACTATCGTGAGACAAGCATAGAAGAGAAAACAGCAAAGAATAAGCCCAAAGAACAACCCCCCCCTCAAAAAACCCCCCCCCCCCCAAAAAAAAAAACCAAACCCAAAGGTTAGAAGAAAATGAATACATCGCAAGCTAAATAAAGGGATTTTCTTTTTTTTTTTTTTGGTACTTAAAGAGTGCTTTTTCAAAGCTCACTAAAGAGGTAGATACAGGCTCACTGTGCAGTTTTTGTGCTCTTTCTGGAACACAGGGCTTTAGTTCAAGTCAGTTACTCATGTCAAATATATCACTTTAGTTTGGAAGTTGGCACATTACTGCTAAAATCAGGGAATGCGTTTTAAAGAGGTTTTTGGCTTGATTAGAGCTTAGAAAGATCCTCCTAAACTTTTTCTTTTGTATAGACACATATGAATCTTCTCCATTTTTTTGTTTTAGCACATTATTTAACCAATAGATTATTGTCTGTGGGGTTGTACAATTGAGAAGGTATTCCAGGAACTAGCACTGCATATCTGATGGGAATAGCTGTATTTCAATTCCCTTTCTTTGTGTCTGGGAGCACTTACTTTCTTCTGCCTGTTCTGCTGTTAGAGGCCATCCTTTTCCTTCTAGACCCAACCAGGGAATGTCTGACAAAAGTCTGATAATTCCCTTTCCAAATATTGCATCATCTCACATTCTTTGTATGAAATATTCTCTTAAAACTCTGAAGTACCCAAGAATGATTCCTTTCTCATTTTACATATGGGCAGTTGATGAAGAAGTACGAGCCAGGAGCTAGTGTCTACAGAGCCAGATTCCCAGCTTGGAAGCCACCCAGTCAGCCCTTTTTTTTTGTAGAAATGGAGAGGAGAGATGCTTCAAATTACCTTAGCATGTTGATGTCACCTTGCCAGTGAAAGCTTTTATCCTAGGAGGTAGTTTTAGAGATAAAAAGTAGAAAAATCAGAGGCAGGGGCAGGCATAGAGTAACCAAAGTTCCTTTAAATTTAATAGGATTCTAGCTGGACTGGTCTTAAATTTATTGTTCACTGCAAAGAAGTGTGCTTATCAGTGTTTATTAGAGTGTTAAGTGTGTTTTTTTGGTCATTCTCATCTAAATGGAATTATCCAGGGTACAGACAAATAGATATTAATGGTCTGTGAGGGTCATTGTCATTCAGTTCTGAATGCCAAGTTGTGCTGGATCCTTTTCACTCCTCTTGCACTTATACATCTGTGAGTTATCTATATTTCTGTTTTCTACTGCCTTTTCCCAGCTGATCCTTTTAAACATACGGTTGTTTGTTTCTTTTCAAGTACAGAATAAATGTCAATTAGTCCCTTGCCTGTTTTGTGACTGACCCTTGAATCTCAAGGGTATAAAATCCAGGTAGCTCTGCATGTTGTGCTCATCTGAAAATGGAGATTCTGCCTCATAATATTTAGCTGCTTTACACTGACAAACTTTGAATCTAATGAAAGGGTCTGCATGAGAACAGAGCCCAGTGAGCACAGCAGAACAGGGGGGTTTAAGCACATTTGTCACCATTACCTTTGTAGTGTCTCTTCCAGTAAATAGAGGATTCCTTCCAGTCACATTCCCGCTGGTTTCCCGGTGTCCACATTCGTTCTGAGATGAAAAGAGTCCAATTTGATTTTCTCTCTCAGATCTACATATTGTTACTGCTCTGCCCTTATTGTACTTTTTACCAGCTCATTCTTGCTAATATGCTTGTACAAAATTTCTCATAAATGTTTAATTCCTAACAATAGAGTACCGGAATAATTTCCATGGTACAGAAATGTTCTGCTGACCAACTTACCGGAGTAAAAATGCTAATATGACCCTTGGGTCAGTCACACAGACGTCTTTAATGGAAATTTAATACAGTGATTCCCCTGGAGATGGAAGATGGCAGGCTTAGCAGAGCTGCACTGAATCAAAGTATCAGTATTTAGCAGCCCCTGGTTACCAGGCTGTTGCTCACCTCTGAGACCAGAGAAGATCATCACAGAAATGCATTTTAAAGCCACCCATAAAATATACAACTGGCTATGTTTTATGGAGAAAGCTTTTTGCAGATTTGATGAGAGGTTTAAAAATAATAAAGGACGGGGTAGGAGAAGGCAGGGGGAAAGGCAGAGGAGAGTGGGCTCCAGTGTCCCGCTCTCTTCTCCAATTGTTTCTGTGTAGAAAAACCAGAAAAAAACCCAATCCATACTCTTGATATCAAATAAAACATCATATTTTTCATAAGCTGAATAGATGCCTTGGAAAGCAGCCAATGAGGGAATTTTCCACTTGTGCTGCCTTTGCAGCCTCTTTCAAACCTACTGTTAAGCAGCAGGGGCACATACGCACTTCACTCCCTTTTCTATTATGCAGCTATGACACATTAAGCTCCTTGGAATGGTATTCATATTTTATCAGCTCTCCTAACGTCAGTTCTTTATTTATAACTTGCTCTTTTTTCTTTTTTTTCCCCTTTTTTTCCCCTTTCCAGCCTGTATATCTAGACTTAGTAAAGAGACCAAAGCAGTTGAAGAAAAAAACCCACCCCGAACCTCTCTATGAGTTTAATCATACCTTTCAGGTGGAATGTATATTTTCAGTCAGTGTTTAAGAACTCAGCTGATCATTATTTTCTCTTTTCACACACAGCTTGCCATGGCACCCTCTGCAGGTCATATCTGATTTGCTTACATTTAATATAACACCTTTACTTTGAAGAATGGCAGATTTTATTCCCTAAAGCATGATATTGAACCTGTGCCTGCGATCTGCCAAACTGCTGAGCTTTCTGCACAGGAAAGCACTGAGGGTCTGGGCAGACTTGTGCTGATTTGTAAATGCAATGACACAGGCTTGACAAAGACTTTAGCAATCAATGCTTATATATGGGTAGCCTTGTTTTTATAAGCTCGGGAAAGCTGTTTTGTGCCATTGAGGAAAACACTGATTAATTTATACTTAGATTGCTGTCTCATACTGTTGAAAGTAAGCTGTAATACCAACAGGAGCTGAATTTTTTACCATTACTCCACTAACCTGAGGAACCAGTCAAAGTTAAAGACCCTGCAAGAACACTTTGTGTAGGTGGAGGAACTGGTAATGTTTTTGGTACAATTTCAGCATATTTGTTTTGTAAATAAGCCCTGTTTTTTCAGAATGCAGCACAAACAGCCATCAGACATTTTTCCTATTCTGAAATACCAGGTTTGCTACTCCAGGAAGATCTGTCCTCAGCAAGCCTTTCTCTCTCTCTCTCTGTCTTTCACTCCTGCCTCCTACTTCCATCATATATTTAGACATTTCTCAGCCTGTGTTTCTCCAAGCAGGAAAACGTTTCTCCCTGGCCCACTCAGGACAGCCCTGCCATGACTTGAGCCATGGCCAGTGAGCCTCAGACAGAGGTGGGGGTTTTGGTGCTGAACAAGTGTAAATAGCTCCCAGCACAAGTGCCTTGTGTATAAATGTAGTCAAAGCATTAACAGCAATGGATGGATGAAATAACATCTTCACACACCCATAGATACCAGCAGAGGATTGGGATTTTATTGGCTGTTTGGCAAGGCTGTGTAATGGGAAAGGCAGGTGGCAGGGGGAATTGAGGATGCTTTCTTTGCTTTGTGAACAGGATTTTGATGTTTGCATTATTTGGAAACCTTGAATGCCAAGAGAAAACCCAGCATCTCAAAGCTGGGAAAAGAGACAGAGCAGAAAAAGGAGTGCTAAAATCTCAATCCTTCCTATTTGGAGGACACTGTTAAATAAAAGCTGTGGAATGGTGGTTCTCTCTTAGTGGATGAAGGATGAATTATATTTGGCAGAGCAATAGCAATGTCCATGGGGCAGACAGCACAATGTCTTCCCACCCCTCTCAGTGGGGCAGGGCTGCTGTTCTTGGGGAAGAAAACCAGAGTGAACTGTGATGGCAGCACAGCTGGGCCCTTCTTATGTGTTCCCTCAATTTAGATATAGGCATAAACCTGTGGGCTGTGACTCACTGTCTGATGCTTTCCTGAAAAAAAAAATAGACATAAAATGAACAACATGAAAAATCCTTTGCCCACTGTAAAGATAAGAATCTGAAAAAAATGGTCTTTTAGTAGGACTTTTGTTTCACTTTCCTTCTTAGATACGATGTGTTCCATGAAAGATTTCAAGAAGTTTTGAATAGAAAAAAAATGAAACATGTTTTAATCTGGTGACTCTACCATTGGCTTTAGAACAGCATTGCAGCATGCAAGTGGAGTGCAATAATATACAACTTCAATGCCACGGTCAAAGAAATGATGCTCTTCCAGTCTAGTCGATCAAAAATATTCCCTTGAGATCTCTGCTTGCAATGTGATCCCTCAGTGCTGGGCTTTTCTCAAAGCTTTTTGCATCTGCAAAATGTACTGCTAATGTTTTCTCACAAAAATACCTGTGCAAGAAGTTGGGAAATTAAGGCCTCAGTCTTATAGAAATGAAAGGAAACCTGCTTCACTTCAAGGCAGATTTTTGATCTCGGGCAGCTGTCATTAGACCTGTTGATTTAGTTAAAACTTACCTGTATGTTTCTCAACTTTCAATTCAGTATTCTTGAACTCTGAGTTTTAGGATGGAGTTGTGAGAAGGGAGTTTGAAGGATATGAACACATTTAGGTGTAAAGGTTCATAACCTCTTACAGTAATCCTTTCTTTTTATCAGTGCCAGACAGTTTCAGCTGTACACAGCAAGCAAAACTGGATATAACTTTGAAGTGTTTGAGGAGGATACCACATTCTTGGTGATAATTCTAAAGTGCCCTTGTGCCTTTGTTGTTTGGGGTTTTTTGGTTTTTTTTTTTTTTTTGCTATTGACTTGTACAGATCAACCACTTCTATATCTTTTGATTAATAAAAAGGTAAAAAACAAAAATAAAAATCTAACATTGAGTACAGTGTGAACACATCCGAACAGAAAAAACCAAAGGGATAAGCAGGTGTAGATAAAACATGAAGCCATGACTCCTGCGTCAGAATTCATCACAACAGAATAAGCTGAGATTCTCTTTAACTTCTCGAAGTGGGAAATCTGGTGAACACTGCTGTGTTTGCATATGTGTGAGAGTAATTTCAGGGAGAGGAGCTGACCACTCAGGTGGTTCTACACAAATTTGAAAGGTTTTTACCACCACCTTATGTCCTGTGGATTACTAGAAACCGCTGGGAATAAATATTGTAGCAAAATTTCAAAGGAAGGACTCCACAGCCAATGTAAATCCATGGATATTCTTCCGAAATCAGTTGAATTTCTCCCAGTTTTCACCAGTGTAGCTAGGAACAGATCTTGGCACTTTCCTGGTTTTGCTAGGAAATATAAAATGTCAAGTAGCAATTCAAAAAATGCTTAAGTCTGTAGGAACTTTGGTTTTTTTGCAGACAACTTTTTTTCTTTTCAGTGAATTTTGGTAAGGTTTTAGTCAGAGTTGTTAAAGTAGTCTGCAGAAATAGAGAAGGAAATACGGATCTGAGCTACTGGCTTCTTTAATATGGGATCAAGCTTCTTTAAAGTCACTCTAAGTTGGATGTTGAGATCACAACACTTATTTTAAGATAATGAGTGTAGTGAACTTGAGGAAAATGCTTTAATTCAAAGATATCTTTTTGTAAAATAAAACGATCTCTCAGACACAAGCATCTTGATCAACCATTTTGCTTCTGCATTTTAAAGGTAGGATGAGCCATAAACAGCTTGGATTTTGAGGCCAACTAAAGCAATCATTGTGTGTAGTTGCTCCTGTTTTACATGTGCATTCTGGTTAACATGTCTGAAATATCTGAGCTGAAGTGACCCCCTGTGAGCTTGGTTGTAAGTTTAAGAAAGTGATGGATAAAATTGCATAATAAACGAAAGGTAATTGTTGAATGCAAACACTTGATTTCTAAAATTATTTTGATGTGTAAGAAATACAGCTTAAACACTTCTAGCTTGAAGTCTTCTCTGGTAAATGGAAGCAGAATTCATGCATTTCTCTAAGTTTAAAATGAGATTTAAATAATTTTAAAATGTTTATAGGTTTGAAAGCTATGTTATATAGGACAATTATAGAGCTCATTAATACAGATGGAATTGGTCTCAAGCTTCAAGACTGAAGCCTGAGGCTTTGTTTCAAATAACCATAAACGTGGGTTTAAGCTGACAGCAAAGAATGTGCCTAACTTTCTTTGGCAAGGAGGGAGGAAGCAGTCATGTTGCAGAAAGCAGCTATGCATAAAACATAGCAGGAATTTTGTTTTGATGCCTGAATTATACTATGCTGAACTAAATGCTTCCCCCTTGTAATGCAAACAGAGCTTTGTACAAGCCTACAGTTTCACACAGGTAGCAATTATAATCGAGAGAAAAATAACTTGATAGAAAAAAACAAACCAGCAGTATCTTTATGATTTTATATATTGTTTATTTTCTTTTGCTTCTCCTCTTAACCACAGGGTTTGAGTAGAGCTTGTAGAAGGGAGCCCTGAGAGTTTAAAAAAACTAAATAAGAGGATTGGTAGTGTCAGCTGGTTTTGCCAGAGCTTTAACAAGATTGTGCTTCAACCAGAAACTTTTTAAAAACCAAAATTCCAATGTATGGCAAATATGTAAGCAAGAAGTGGGGAGAAGAGGAAGAAAATAGCCTAAGTGGAGCTCTGTGCAGTTATAAGAAGACTGGGTTATGAGAATTATCCTGTTTAAATCAAGATTGGCGAGGTCTGTGCTGCACTGCAGAAACAATCATATTGAGAACACAAAACTGACCCCTCAAAAGAGACACCAAGAAAGGAAGCAGAGAGACAAGCAGGACAGGAATCGGAAGCTTGGAAATGAAAAAAACTTTGAAGGGTGTATCTTTGAGGAGAGAGAAACCAACAGGTTTGACAGCCAACAGAGAGTTCAAGAAAGGTGAACACAGTAGCAGGAAGCTGGGGAATATCTTCATGGAAAAAGTGAACAAATTAATTTCATTTTGAATGAACATTCACTTTAAAGAAAGCTGCTGAAAAACAGCAGACATTTTTAGCAGGTTCAGGCAGGGGTTTTGGAGGTCTAGCTGAGTCATTAAAGTGTTCCAAGTAGAAATAGTGAAAGACTGAACACTTGTCTCTCAAAAATAGTACAGAAATCCTTCTTGGTTGGTAACTGGTGTAGTACAAACCAGAAAATCACTAATTAAATTTTCTCTGTAACAGAGATGGTCTGACATTGGCTTAAATTATGTGTGTTCAAGACCAATAAGAGCCCTTGCTGCGCTGCTTTGCTACTCTTATACCCTTTGACTTAATAAAATGCCTTATGCCTGTTTACTTTCTAAGCAAAGCCCTTGAAACTAAATCAGTTTCTTCTATGAAATGAAATCATATCTAATTACTATTTGTGGTTAGTTTAGTATCACATCAGCTTCATGTTGGGCCAAGAATATGTCACTATGATTCAGTACACATCCTCTTCCATTGCCAGAAAGAAAAAATTCACCTTTTTCTGTCTGGGCGCAAAAGCCCTTTTTTTTTGCCTGATGGTGCCATTAGGAAATTTTTTGAGGAAATTATGTGGTATTGTCCTGCATAATCCAAAATGTTTAAAACAATGTACCAAAATTTTTATACAGTTAAGATAAGTTCTTAAACCTTAACCAAGGTATTATTTTATAAAATATGCTACCATTTAATTTTGTTCTCTGTTTGGACTTAAAAACAAGTTGGCTTTTCCAACTGCAGACTTGCCACGCTTTTGTACCTCAGTTTTAAAAACACAGTGGTTAGAATAACATTTTGCGAGTCAGTTGTACTGTAAATGTTGGATGTTGAGTGTATGTTATTGTTCTGGGATAATCTAAAACAGGTAACAAAATAAGGATATTTATTACGGAAACTATGATCGTAAGCCAGGAAACACATCATATGCTTTGGAGAAAAGCATTTTTCAAACAAGTAAAAATGTCTTTGAAGATTTTTCGAATCAGATAAAATGCCACCTTTTTGTTTGTTAAGTTTATGACAGTCTTCACCTTGAAGCCTGTGCAGATATTCTTATTGCAGATATTATTCTTATGAGACAATGAGCAAAGCTGAATGACCTTCTCTGTACCTTCTAGAAATAAGCCATTTTAGGACACTGCAGCAGTTGCCATAAGCAGTTTAAAAATCACATTTTTGGAGATTTTGACTGCTTCCTTTTTATGATACACTTCACAAAGATATTATTATTATTTTGAATTTGGAGTATTGTTTTTCTCATGTGCTGAGAGCTACTTCAGATTCTGTACAAGGACTAAAGAATTTTTTATTAGAATAGGAGGGCTTCAAGCCTGCTAGGTGCATGGTACACCCTCGTTGAAGTCAACTTGTAGCACCACCACATTTCTTCTCTCTAGCTGCCACTAAAGGATCTCCCAAGATGCAGTGTAATCCCATTTATTGCTTATTGTGCAGAAACTGGCTGAATATCACTTATTTTCTGGTTGAATATCATTCATTCCATTTCTAGGATGCAGGGTCAAGCTCATTTCCTTTTTTGAGATACTCAGAAACTCTGTACTGATGGTGCTTTTCAATTATGGATCACCAGGAATTTAATTAGAATTCTCAAGGCTTTCTGTAGGTCACTATAGGAAATGTGGAATGAGATATTGGAAACTGCTTTGGGTGGAGAAATCTGAACTTTCCTTAACAGTTTCAGAGTAACATTAGGCTCTATTTTCTTCGTGCTGGTATCTAAGCAAGCTTCTAGGAATTCAGTTTTCAGCAGATTTCAGACTCAAAGAGACTGCTTTGGAACTTGTACTCCAGGAATTACAGCTCTTGGTAAACATTAGCAGCATCATAATATTTAAACAAGGGGTGATTCCCATTCATTGAAGACTGAGAAGAGCCTCTACAGCTCTGAAATGACACTTTCTTTGTGACCATGAAGCTGTAGCCTTATGCTTCTGTAGCTTTCACTTGAGTTCATTTTAAAATAGAGATGATTGATACATCAATCATTCCATCTTTTATAATTTTTTATATTATAATCTGCATTAATTTTCCAGAACATTTTGCTCTGGCTGAATCCTAATTCTT
This sequence comes from Edolisoma coerulescens, assembly GCA_013397115.1. Classification (NCBI taxonomy): domain Eukaryota; kingdom Metazoa; phylum Chordata; class Aves; order Passeriformes; family Campephagidae; genus Edolisoma; species Edolisoma coerulescens. The sequence continues at coordinate 1,446,506 of VWZW01003626.1, read as the reverse complement.
CATCTTCTTCCAAGACCTACCATCTGCTTCAGAATACATATCAAAGCTTGGAATAACTTGGATATAAAATTATGTCATTTTGAGGACTTGCTGAGACACTCTTTCAAGTTATTTTACTCTTTCATTAAAAAAAAAAAAAAGAAACCCTGGATTGTGTGTTTATAGAAATGCACCCTGCCCTACTCCATGCGGATATGAAGGAATGAGCTCATGGCAGCTGCAATAGATTTTTAAAGGTTCATTTTTTCAAAGCAAAATTCCTGGTGTTGAAAATGGGCTTCAACAAACTTAATCTCTTTAATCATACGGCTATCAATAGTCCTCAGCTACCTGGAGACTCTGAGAACTGGTCTTTATTGTTGTTGTTGACTGTGGGTGTTTTCAGTAGAGGTATAACCACATGTAATAGAAAGTGGCAACCTGAAAATAAAAGGAAGGGTGAAAGGAGCCTGCTGTTAATAACTACTATGTAAACTGAATTATGATTTTTAAAACCAGTTATTTTCTGTGTAAGCCACCTTTCCTTGCAAATTATAGTGGAACATGTCAATTTGTTTCATGGTGATTCAGTAACAGGGCTCATCTAATGATGCGTGCTGGAGACAGAGGGAAACAGAGAAAAGTGTTGCTGATAATGATAAAATGACCCACATTAAAAGGAAGGCTGGCCTGTCTGCCTTCCTCTGAAGTTGAGTGATCTGAAAGTAGAAACCAGGAAAAAAAAAAGTGAGATTCATTAAGAGCATTAGTCCTAACTGTGGTATGGTACACCGAAATACAATCACAGGAAAAGATCTGTGGGAACAACATGAGGCCTTTGGAGAAGAAACTGAGAAGGAATAAATATAAAGATTGCTTGGGATTAGTGAAAGGGAGGAGCAGAGATTTGCTAAAGAAAAAAAAGTATGGAAGAAGATCCCAAATGCTGCTTTTACAGGGTGTTTTTTTGGTGAACCTTTGTGTCTTCAGGAGGAGGGAATGATACAAATTCTGGCACAGTGGTAGAGTTTGCACTCAAAAGACAGATTCTTCTAATATTGATGTGGACAAGCATTTCCCACATTAAAGGAAGAGTGGAGGAAATAAAACATAAGGAGCTTGCTATTTTTGTGTCTGTCTCTCTATATTTATTTCATTCATATATATGCATGAAAGTGTAAGGCAAAGATGTAACGTGTGATTATCCTAGATGAAGCTTAAAACAAATATAGACTTTCCAAGATCTATGATAATCTACATTTTGAAAGCGCATGGAAACATTTCAGGAGAAATTGATCTATTTCTCCTGTCGCTGTATTCGACTGAAATATAATTGGAATATAGTGTTCTAAGAAAAGTAATGAACATGGACAAGGGAGATGCTGCAACAGCCAAAAGTGTAGCAGAAAATCAGCATCTGAATCTGTGCAGAATACCAGAGTTGGTACAAATGACTAAAGAAAGAGTCAAAGAAATCCTGTTCCTCTAGGAAAATAAGGGAAGTCCTATAAAGAGATGTTTATTTAGGTATGACCAGTCCTTGAGAAGAATTATGAAACAGGTTTTGCAGCAGTTTTCTTGGGCTGAGAGGCAGGAGAGTGGAGAAATGACTGGGGAGCAGTGTGCAAATGAAAAGAAAAAAGGGTCCATTTTCTACCAAACTTTAAGGAAGGGTTAGAAACAATTTCGACTTCAGTAAAAAAAGTCATTGGTCATGCTGGGCAGCACTGTTAAAAGGTGATTTCTGTTAGTGTCACATATAGCCACTGTTTTTGTGTATGCAAAAGATTTGAATCACCTGGTCACAATATTCTTGAAGGTTTTTCTTGCGGAGGGGTTGTGATTTGTCTTTTTATTAAAGGCGAGGTCTGCGAATCCTGGTTTTATTTTCTTTCTCTCCTGTCAAAATAACAAATCTTTTGCTTTTGCCTGTGTACTATGTTTGAGATTAGTGAGGTTGTCTCCAGAGAACCACTGGATCCCAGTAGAGGTGATGTGTCCATGGCCTGCACATTTAAGAGACATTTCTGCTGAAATACAAAATATCAGAGTTTCTGATATTTTGGTGGCCTCAGAGTCAACTGTGTGTATTTCTCATGCCTGAGCAGAAATCCCCTAGATAATGAAGTATTCTCCAGGGTAAGCAGAGGCCTCAGCAGCTGCACAAACAGTCTGAAACCCATGTTCTTATGGGCCACTCTAAAACAATATTCGGCCAGTAGCAGTATTCTGATTTAATTGCTCTTATTTACAGATCAGAGAGTACCACAGCATGCAAATTAGGGCACTTCTGGCTCCCTGCTGGTGGCTGTGCTCATTCCTTTCAAATGCTTTCCAGAGCAGATACTCTCAATTTCTACATTTTTAGCTCACCCTTTTCCTGGTGGTTACTTAGTGATGCCAGTGCTCTCTTTTACAGTTCTTGGGGATGGTTCTAGGGCTGTGTGCGTTTTCCCAGTAGGGCTGGTGCTTCATCTAGCAGAAGTTTTTTGCATTTTTATGGGAAAGAGTATTTGGCTTTACTGAATTCCACAGTATAAAGCAAAAAAAATTTGGGGTGCTAAACTTATTCTATGATAACTATATAATAGTTCTGACTCCTGAGTTATGATGGAAAGGGGATGGTTACTGGCACAATGCCATGCTCACTTGCCTAACCACATCTATGCCAAGCTGCATTTAACTCACTTCTCAAGGACAGCAATCTAACAGAACCAGGCCTCCCAGTTGCTTTCTGCATTTTCAACTGGAAACCATATCAGTTAAACACCTGTTGTTTTGAGGAATCATTCTTGATTAACAGGAGTTGGTCATTAAGCATTTTCAGGGGGCATTACTATCTGTTCTCATCAGAATGAAGATGGTAGATTTTTGTAAGGGGAAAAAGAGTAGAGAGAAAAGATCACCTGTATAATGTCCACCAGGGTAGGTCCTTCCAGATGTTTTTGGGTTAAGAGTAGTAAGATAGACCAGTGCTGGTAGCAGCTTGAGCAATGTTTTTCCAGGAGAAAATTCCAAGGAGAATTCAAAATCAATTTGTGATTTGGGTAGGTATTGAAGCTTTTTGGAATACCTGGTGTTGTTCTGACTTGTGATTGGTATTACTCCCAATCTAAGCTTTAGGGTTACGCTAAATTTGTTACAAAGTTGGTACAGGGACTGTTGTCCACATTACTGGAAATGTGCTGAGTTGATTAGTCTTGGAGAAAAAATGGTTCTTTAGAATTATCGTTGCCTAAAGTTGCTCTTTTTCTGATCAGAATAGCTTTCCAAATGCAAGGATAGTTAAAAAAACCAAACCAAACCCACGAAAATTAAAAGAAAAGCATAAATAAAACCAGCTCTGAAATCTGTCTGACCTTATCAATGTAAACTCTGTTGACAGGTATCATCCATGGGTACATGCAGTTTTCCCAGCAGGCATCAGCTCTTCTTAGGGCAGCCTCTGTCTTTGTCAACAGCAAGTTTGAGCTGCAAGGATGTCTTCCCATATTGGAGAAAGAGTTCTCAAAGCCCCAGTCTTACCTTCTTCCAATTACAGCAAATGTAATTTTAAATTTGCATCTGTTTAAGAATAGCAAAATAGCAAACATTTTGTGGGCAAAAATAACGTACTTTTATGTGAATCTTTTGGGTCTGCTTCATAATGTATTTCTCTTGCCTGCAAGATGGAAGAGGAATGCTAATGTATTCTGTGTACTGTTGTTTTGAACCTGCTGTTGTAAATTTATATGAATATTGATGCTGTATGAATTTGTACTGGGACATAACAGGAAACTTTCCATAAATTAAATGAATACCATAGACAGAAGCATGGAAAATCTTTACCTGAAAAGATACGCTCTGCAGGCAGGGCTCTTAATTCAAATGCTGGAGAGAAACATAGGCAGCCTGCCCATCCCAAGTGGTCATGAATTACCACCTTCACATTAATGGCTGTGCCTCCTGTGTATTCATGCTGAAATTGATACCAAGTAGTCAGGTGACTGCACAATATTTCTCTTAGGCTGCAAGAATAAAGAAACAATTAAATTAATCCAGATGGACCTTCCTCCCTCCTCAACATAAGCCATATCATCAGAGTAAAAGGCTCAATTAATTAGTTCCATGACTTCTCAATACATCATGCTCATGTCATCATCCCACAAGCAGAGAACAGCACCTGCAGCACTGTCAGATTACAGACAGGAGTGGACAGAGATCTGACAGGAAAAACAGGGTGCCTCTATCTTTCCAGTACTCCTACTATTATTTTTTTTTCTGGTGAAATGAGGCATAAAACCATTGGAGTGACTTTCTCAGGATTAACCAGGAAATGAGTAGCATAGTAATGATGCTGCATCATCTAACTTACAGGTGATTATCTAATTGAATAGATAAAGTTTCCTTCCAATCTTTTAGAAAGATCATTTTGATATCTACAAAATAACTTTTCAAAGAGAAATAAAATGGTGACCATTTTGTGAGGGAGTTAAAGCACACGTACTAAGCTGTTTGACAGAAAGTGATGGCAAGTCAGCATGAGAATGATATGTCTAACCAGAGCTGATGCCCTGGTCTGGTGCTTCCTTATCACCTCATCACTTCCTCTGGGCCTAGGCATTTCTTTTGTTGGATGGTATTTGAATTGCCATGTGCTGCTTTCTTTGTGCAAAGTCTTAGGTAAGGACTCCTTTTGCAAACTGATGCTGTCTAATTTTTATGTAAGGTATTTCAACCCTGTTATTACCCATAAAAGCATTCATTCACTTTCTAGAACTAGTCTGGCATTCCAACACACCATTTATACTCAGTTTGCAAATTAAAAGACATTTTTATTGGTTTCAATCAGTGTAAAGGTGCTTTGATCCAAGAAAGCTGCAAGTACCCACCTAGAAATGAGGTGATCCACATGCAATGCCACTCAAAAGCTGTAAGATTTTCCTTCCTGAAAGAGTCAGGAGCAACAAAAGATTGGTGAGTTATAACAATCCAGAACTTCTGAAATCTCCTTTTCTGGTTACCTGAATCAAGCTGAACTTTTTAAAAGCCATTGTTAGCAGCCACTTTAAAATTTAAATTGAGGATAGGATGGGATGGGTGAGTGATGACAGAGATGGAGAAAGTATGAAATCTTTTCCTACATGCTCTTTTTAATTTTCTTTCTATGAACATAAACTGTAGCAAGATGCTTTCCCAAGGCTGTAATAAACCGAATTAATCTCTGATATAATAAGATTGGTCAACATTCAAAATGAGGATATTTCCCTTCTCTTTTGACATCGTGCTGTTAATTTGTATCTTTTTAAGATTGTTTTTTTCTCTTCTCTTTCAGTGTGACATTTTTACTTGGAGCTTGAGATTTAACAAATAATTCTAATGCCAAGTGGAAGAAGTCTGGTGGTATGATGGATAGATTCATAGAGGGGAGGATTTAAAGAGTTTCTTTTTGTTTGCTTGCTTGGTTTTGGACTGTGTTTTTTTATGGGGACCAGCCTATGAAGGATACCTCAAAAATATTCACAGTCTCTTACTAAGCCTGTAATAACATTTCAGATTTTGGTGTGTCAAATAAATGTACTAATGTTGGACCAGTGTCAAGAAAATGCAAGAATCTCTATTCCTGTAACACCTATAAATACCAGGAGGTGCTATGTGTTAGGGAAAGCCAATTTTTGTCTTTACTAGCCAAGCATCCGCTGCCATGCTGAAAAGATTATTTCTTGTGTTGCAGTACCAAGCAAAGGCAAACCTTTCAGCAGTCAGGAAAACACTATGACTCTGTTTTGTGGAATGTCAGACCAGGCTGACAGCCCCTTCTGGTTTAAATATGTGTGACTTTGCTCTGTGCCTTAACCTTGGAACTTTTACTTCAAAAGCTTGATTTGAGTCCAGAGATCTCTCTTAGTCCAGGGGGCAGCATGTTTGCCTGAGGGCGTTCTGTCTCCAGGTATGTTTGCTTCTCAGGGGAACTGGATGTCGGATGTGGGTCACACTGCTGGATCTATTTCACAAAAACATAGTTTCTGGAAGATCAGTCAGTAATCAGCTTCAGAATATTGTATTCTCTTGCCTGGTTGCCACGCAGACACGAGCTCAAATCTCCCATTCTGCTTGTCACAGTCTGCTTGAATGAGGAAATGCTGTGAGGGGTTTGGCTTTTTGGTCACTGCAGATATGTGACTTCAAAGCAATTATTTTCAGTTGGATTCACTCCTTAGTTCTGCAGTGCTGCTGATACTTGAGAGTATTGTGGTTCCTCAGAATTCTGGGTGTTGTTGTCACCAACATCTCCCCGATGGAGCTGAAATGCGGTGGTACTACACTGCCCTTGCTACAGCTGCCTCCTCACTGAGACTACAACAGGCTTTTGGCAGCCAAAGGGAACTAAGTTCCAAGAGGAATTTGAGAGGCCAACAGAAGACAAAACTACAGTGTTGAGGAAGCAGCACAAGTCATAATGAAACTTAGGGAACTTTGAAAGAGAGGGGAAAATTGTAAGCAGCGGTTCTTGAAGAAACTTTGAGAGGTTCCTTCTACTTTGGTAGAACCCATTTAGTATTCAACATTTTCTCTGACCTTGACAAAACTCTTTCTGAATAGTGCTTAAGAAATAACAATTGCTGATGCTTTTGGTTTTAAGATTTTAGAGAACAAAGCACTTTTTAGGAACACATCACGGACAATGAAACAAAAGCACGCTTGTGTTTTCTGTGCTTGGTAGTTGTTTTTGGGTTGTGTGATCTCTACCCCACTGATTTTTTCTTAGGTATTTTTAAAGTAAATGTATGAGAAGGGAAATTTATCAACTCAGGTCATTCTTCAGTCTTATTTGCTCAAATTATAGGCACATCCATTTGGCTTTTAATGCAAATTCCTAAATCTTGGAAAAATTCTTGGTGTATTGTGTAGCATTTTAGGTTTTGCAGAGAGAGGTGCTCCACATCCCATCCCACTGCCTTGCTGGAAATGGATTGCCATTTCCACCTTGAAAATAACACCCTCCCCTTTCAGTGCAGATTGTTTTATGTCACTTTAATTCATTTAATGTAGTTTTAAATAATTTATGGTTACTGAGCTATTAAACTAAAGTGATTACTTCAAATGACATTGCTCTGTGACACTGTTACAGGGGGAAGGAGTTCAGTGGAGGAATCCACATACAATTATCACTCCAATTTTAGTTGAACAATGCAATAATTATTTGAATGTAAGGGTTTATTAGGTACAGAATGCATCTTATTAAATCACAACAAATAATCCAGGCTGAGGACTGGAGGCTGGGTTAAATTCCCAGGAGATAAGTGTGTCTCTTGTACCATGCTGCCTCTCTACGTGGAAGAAGCCAGTACAAAGAACAGATTTTATTTGTCTCAGAGAACAAATGTGTGACACTGTATTTCTTCTCCTTTACACTAAATTTAGGATGAGAGATGTAATAAAACTTACTAATAAGACTCTTTCCTGGTTTAGGCACTGCATTTCCATTGACTCAATAGTCTATAATGGAAGGTAAGAGCAAAATTCCTTTTAATGGGTTTTAATAAAATAAATTATCATTATTCAGTAATCTTGAAATAGTTCAAGCCCTTTCTGAGAATTTCAAGACGAGATGTCTACAAAACATTGGTCATGCCCAGTCATGACCAGGACAGCCGGAATTAATTTAAAGAAGAGCCTTCCTAGCCTCAAGGGCATGAAATAAACTAAAAAAAAGTTGTGCTCCTGTTAAACCTTTGGTAGGCAAACTAGGCAAAGAAGCCTTCAAGCTCTTGCAAATAACACATTCACCAGATCGGAAATACATAGGATTTTTGTTTGTGGTGTTTGATTTTTTTTTTTTGTTTGTTTGTGGTTTATTTGTTTCTTTGAGTTTTTTTGGATTTTTTTTTTTTTTAATGATGTTAGGCCATATACAAGAAACCAGTTTTTATTTCTCTATTTGGGTAAGTGTTAGTTCCATACCAGGAAAGCTCACTTTGATCAGCTGCCTGTTGAATTGTATTTTATGACATATTTGTCTATGGATTTGAGGATTTTCTGTTGTCAATTAATTTGTTTCTACCGTCTTTATATAATTTCAGGGTTTCTATTATTTGCGTTATTGATTTGGCTTTTTCTGTGGATTGCGACAACCCATCTGAAAAGAGCGGGCTAAGAAATGAAGAGAAAGTTAATGTCACCCTTCAAAATCTGAGCTTCTTCATATAAAAGGTGGGCTCTCTTTGAAGTATAGTCCTGCAGGACTTCAGGTCGTTTGGATTTCTCTGGTTTTCCTGACTCAGGTTACTTTTAAGACTTTATATGCAGAAAAGAACTTGGGCTGTTGTTGTGGTTGCTTACCTCCTTCTGGCAGTTGCAATGGTTTGCTGCCCTTATGATTCATAATGGTTTCCCATCTGCTGCTTGCTTCTGTTCAAGATGCTGTGCATTTTTAATCGCTGAGTTGTTAGGTCTGAGTTGGTCTGGGGACACACAGCTCCCTCAGAGTGTCTCTTAAACACAGGATTCTCCTCCTGCCGTTTCTCCCAGATGGATGTGTCCATTCTGAGAAAACAAATGTCTATAGTGCATGGAAAGGGATCCTATGGACAATGAAACTATTTTTGAGGAAGAAAATTTAGGTTTTGTTGCCAGTACTGACCCACTGTGGTTCCATTTCTGTCTTCAAGAAGTTCATTTGCAGCGTGGGCAGTATCTCTTCTGCTGACTAGGTTACCTTTAACACTTCCTTAAAATAATAAACTGGCATCAAAACTGCATCTGCTGGAAGGAGATGTGGTACCCAGGCAAAATAAAATGCTTGTGTAATTCATTTCGACCATTCTTGAAAGTAGCTACAGGTCCTAAATCCTTCCTTTTTTGGGTTGCTTGGTCTGACTTGTTTAAAGAATATCTGATTTACAGTGAAAAGAAAGTGTTCTGCCACTGTAAGATGTCTGAAAAACCTAAGTTGAAAATATTAATTTATTTGTAATACTTCTACCACTCAGTCTGACACAGAAACGCAGTTTTTCATCTATAACTCCCATCAGGTAACAATTAAGAAAATGAGAGGTTATTCCTGAATCAGCTTCCTCCATTCAGGAATGAGGATTTGCATATATTTATATTTACACACACACACACACACGCACACATATATATAAATATGTATATGTATATATATACACATACATATACAAACACACAAATGCACATACTGTGCTCATTCCCCAAAGACATAAATAACTCCCAAGGAATCACAGCAGCCTTTCCCGACTTTACAGAAAATCACCTTAAATCATGGGGACAAGGCTTCAAAGTGCTCTCACAGGCAAATGGCAGCACAGAATTTAATTTAGGGGAAAAAAGAAAAGCTACAAATCCAGCTCACTTCTTCACAAAATAGTTAATTTTGGACCCATAGGCTACCACAGCTGAGAAAGTACCTTATTAAATATTTCTGCCTAAAATTTGCTACTAGGTTTATTTGCTAGCTCTAGCTGCAACCCGGACACAAGTTGGTTTGGCTCAGTTCTGATCTCAGTTTGATGATAGTTTTGCTGAGAACATGATTTATTTCTTCATGGAATCATTTGTGGTTATGTGATTTGGCCCAGCCAGCATTGTGGTTTTCTTCTCCTATGAGAGCCAACAGGTAACAAGAAAAAAGGGCCTAAATACCTTACTCAGATAGTTCAGCATCTCAAGGCAGGATTGAGACAGGAGAAGAGGAAAGGAAGGGACAAATTTTCTACTTCCAATGCTGCTTTATCTTTAGCCTTGTTTATCCAAAGCAAGTTCCAGCCTCCAGGGAGACTTAAGGGAGAGTCAGCAAGATTTTGGGGCTCTTGGAATTACTTAAACAATCTTCGTATTATCTAATATTTTTTTCTATTGATCAAGACATGCATGCCCTGGGCGAATTCTGCCACTCAGAGAGCTTCAATTCATGCCACATGTCAGAATATGAAAAGCTTTTGAATGCTTGCATGTTTTTGGTGGGTTTTGTCTGTTTGGTTTTCTTTTAATATTGTCACAGAGTAAAGAATTTTCATAGTCAAGCCATGCCTGAAATCTGAGTGTGTCCCTAATCAATGCCTTATTTGTATCACAAAGTGGATGTTCATTAAAAAACACAGTAATATACTGAGGATACTTTTCTATTAAAAATAAAAGAGGTCTTAGTATATTGCTGCAACCATCTGATGTGAACACCTCCCTGCAAGTTTCTGTTTTCAAAATATTTTCATCATCTTCCCGAGAATAGTAATAAATCATAGTCGACAACCCACTTAAGAACTTACCCTAAAATATTATTAGTTTATTAGATGGCTGCCTGTGCTTAAACTAACAAAGAAAAAGAAGAAGCCCTTTTGAAGCTTCTGAATTTGGTGATTTGAAACAGATCCTCAGATCACTGTAACTCAGTTTATATCAGTGGAGCAAGCATCATTCTCTTTCATTCATCACATTTTGTGCCAACATGTTTCCTAACTCATGGAACTCTGCAGGTTCTAAATAATGGCTGTAGCTTCTCCTGTCTGTAATTTGAATAAGATGAAGAGCCTGTTTGATCCTTGGAAAGGGCATCTTGGGCGCGCTGCACAGAGATAACAAGCACCCTTTTAAAAACAGCTTCATTATGCTCCCTTCAGATACTGGCAAGGGCTGGAGGTGAGAGAGTGGCTGAGATGGATCATTGAGCTGATCAGATATGGCAATCCCTGTGTTTTCTGTGTTCTTGAGGACGACAAGATTTTAAGCAAGCATAAACATTTCACAGCTGCCTGGTAGAAATCTGTTTTATTGGTTAAGGGTTCAGGGAAGAAGGCACATTTCCCAGAGGTTGTGGGGAAAAGTCTATAGCATGGATGCATAAGATGATGATGGATTTATATTTAAGTGACAGTTTGCAACAGACAGCTCACTGAGGAGCAGAGCTCAGGGTTTTTTATTACTTTGCAAAAATATACAAGTATATGTGCTGCTTCTGGTTTTCACAGGGGTTGCCATTTTAGAGGGGAACAACCTGTTTAGGATTTTTACCCCAGGAATATAAAAATGTTTTCTGTTTATTCCTACTTTAAGATGTGGAACTTGAAAATGGCAAAGGCAGGTGCAATATCTTATACGAACAGGTAAATAGCTGACAAAAAAAATGCTCATGATTTTAGATTTTTTTAGTATGTTCGAGTCAATAATGTTTAATTGGAAGAATTACTGTAAGAGAGTGTTTTACTTTGGTATTCTGAAAAAAATATTGCTAAAGCGTAAATTAAATTGTGGCATCTAATAAGGAGAGAAGTGCCTAAAAACCATTGAACATCAGGGGAAGTGAGGTACTTAACTCCATTAGACCCTTTCATAAATCTGCACAGTCACCTGTAATCATCTTAAAAGCTTAAATATTCCTTGCAACAAATTTGGCTTCCAGACTGCAGCTCAGAAAAATACCCCAATTGTGGGTAGCCCCATGGCACATACTTAAAGCTCTTTGGGGCATTGATTTGCTTCGTCATGTGTGTTCCCGTTTCCCAGCCTTAAAAAGAACCTGTGACAGTGATTTCAGTCAGAAAGTCTTTTATTTCCATGTCTGAAAGCTTTGTGAGCCTCAGTGAGCTAGTGCTAATGAAACTTGCATAAGGAAACACAGAGATGTTTTGATTTTTTCCCTCTAATGCTGTTTTGGAACATCCTTACAAAACTCATCGCTTTAGCTGTGATCTCTTTTCCCCAGAAAGAAGCTTGCTTTGAAATGAGAAGGCCGAAACAAGAATCTGTTGATGGATTAAGCTATAAATACGAGTGATAGGAAGACTTTAAGCAAAAAGCCTGCTAACTATCCTTTAAATCTAACCTTGGCACTTGTGGAGTCAGAAATTCAGAGAGAAGAGTGTTCAGAGCTGGAGGGGACACAGAAACAAAATAACTGTGACAGTGCCCTGGTGTGGGAAGTGAGGAGCCCACTGGCACCCGGGCTGGCTGAGCCCTGGAGAGGGGAACATCCCTCTGCCAGCTCCTGGAAAGAGCCACATGCACCACCAAGGGCCTCTCTGATGGCTTCTGCTGAAAAGCTGCAATGTTGGCCAAAAAGCAGATTTTTCAGATGAGCTTTGATTTGAATTTCCCAATGTCTGAGTTTTCTAAGGGGCTCTGAAAGCAAAGCACACGACTTCCCGGGATTTCTAATGATATTCACATTCCTGGGGGCTGTTTGAAGAGCTTGATTGAGGTCATATGGTGTGCTCACAGATGTGGTATGTTTATTCAGCAGTGTGCATGCATTTGAAGTGAATTTGTGTGCATGCCTGTGTGTATAAATATATGTAAAGACAGCTCAAATTATATAAATATATTTATATAAAATTAGACTGCTCTATTTTGTCATTTTGACATACTGTCCTGAGGTACCTCTGTTGTGACATGGTCTTAACCTTCATGTCACAGTTGCTTTTCATCTTTTGCATTCTGTCTGCATTCCAGCTAAACTGGAAGGAAGCATTCAGTTTGTGGTACCAAATAGCCTAGACTTTTGTGGAATGACATTTCATAGGTGCTACTTTATTTTCAAATTTCCTGGAAGTTGTTTCAACTTTTGCATTTCACTGTTGTCACCACTTCTGTCAAATGAAATGCACTGAATATGTTTGTCTGTGATCACATGTTAATGTTTTGTAGAGGGTGTTGTTTCTCTGACCCTTGAAATATTTCAATATTTCCTATCACATATTTTCACCTGGCCTCTATGGATGTGTAATAAACAGAAAGAAAAAAAAATCCAGAATTAATCCAGTGTCTCAGGCTTTGTTAATGCTTCCAGAGGAGCAATGATAAAAGTAAGGTTTTCGTATGACCTGGTTTTGACAGGTGGCAGCATCTCACCTGCACATTCCTTGTGTTTCTCATCTGGCATGAATTGGTAATGACAGTCTATAAAAAAGTGTTAATCTAGTTTTGTTTTAATAGGTTGGTTTTTTTTCCATTCCACTAAAGGTTTCCTGAGTGCTGATGTTTGTCTGATGAGAAGAGTTCGGGGCAGTGGTGCTGATGGAGCTCTGGATGCATCACGTGGATGTCCACAGGTTTTTCCTGTGAGGCTCAGAAAGAGGAACTGATGCTCCCCAAACAGCAGAGAGCTCCTGGGACCACAGGCTCTTCTGGCTGTGGTACCCTTGGTGGCCTTGAGCAAAGATTTACATGGGCAGAAGTCCTTTGCCTTCTTCCCAGCAGCAGCCTGAACTTTCCTAGGAAGCCCACTGGAGTGGTCCAACATACCTTTGGCAGAAGTGACCACATGCTGTCCTGGGGTGATTCCATGTCACACGGTGTCTTTGCTTTTCTCAGCAGCAGCTGAGAGCCCCATACTCCATTATTTCACCCATTTCTGCAAAACTTTGCCTGCAATGCAAGCGTTACTGCATGAACTGCATGTGAATCCTTAATGCCTAATTGAGATGTTATTTGAATGAGTTCCCACATCTCTTCATTCTATTTTAATTAAAATCAATGAGGATATTGATTAAAAGACCATAATCTAATTTTTTTATATATATAAAGCTATAGATAAAGACAATCCCCCAAAAAGCATGGGAAAGCATCCTTGTAGCAAATGAAGCGAGTTACTTCAGTTACTTGTTAATATCAAACTTGGATTTCTTTTTGTTTGTTTTAATATTAACACACATCTGTATTTCACTGGAATTGTAGTTAGTTTGTGTTTGCACTGCTGCAGAATCTCAAGGGCACGAAGTCTGTTAGTGTGTGTTGAGTAGCTTTTTTTTTTAATTTCCTAACTGGTGTTGGGAACTTCTAGGCAGCAAACACGTAATGCATTCAGAGAAACCTTCCCAAATCCTTTTCTGTTTATCATCACCCTTCCAAGGCCGCACAATAACACATTAGGTTAACAAAAATAATAAACAAAAAAACCAAAACCATAAACAAACAGATAATGATAAAGAGTTCTCCTTTCCTTTCATCCATGTCATAAAACTGATGTCTCCATAGGAAATTGATATGAAAATTTCTGATGTCTCTTTCTGTTTTGAAGTGCCCAGAATCATCCTTGAGCATTTCTCCTTTTTTGCCTCCTACCTCTTCCCATTTGTCCCCACTCACCACAGTGTTGGAATCATATGCCCCCCTCAAATCTTACTCTGAGGGGTTCTCACTTGTTCCTTCAGTTTCCTCCTCTCTCAAGCATTTTGGGGGCTCTTGCCTTTCTCTCAGGACTGCCTAAAATCATGCTCTTGTAGTATCTTTTGTTAACAAAACTTTTCTGTCTCCCACCTCAGTCTTGGGTCACTTTTTTCCTCCTTCCTTTCCTTTTGTTTATCTCCCAAAGCCCTCTGTTGCAGCGCCTTCTCCTGCATTTGTCTTCTCAAGTCTTTATTGTCTGCCTTCTGCCCTTTCCCTACCTCAGAAGCAGCAAGAAGCAAGGCTGCTAATGAGCCATCCCTTGATCAATTTAAGGTGTGTGCCTCTAGCTTATTCTTCTTGATTTGACTGCTGCCCTTGACAAAGATAATCACTCTCACCTCTTCTGCTTTCTCTCTTCTCCTGCCTTGTGTGATTATATGATATCCTGATGATATGTTGTTGACTGGTCATCTACAAATCTGGTGCAGCAAGTAGTCAAAAGGACAAACAGTTCTGATGCCTGCAAGTGAAAAAATGATTTCTGTGATCTATGAAAAGAATACTTAAAGTCCTGTCTATATTCAGCTTAAGTTCTGCGTGCAAATGCTTCTCAGCTGAAATAACTGCAAAGGAGATTCTGATATCCTGATATTCTGATATGTGAATAGTACAAAAGCTCCAGGTTGCTCCACTGAGAATTTTCATTGAAATCAATGGGACTATTCCTGGAGTAAACAACAAAAAATACCAGAACAGGGTAAAAATAAAAATTCTATGAAATCTTATTTACTCTTTAATTAGAAGTTTCACTGCAGGATTTGACAATATTTTTCCCTCATGGTGTCCAGAACAACAGATACTGGAAGCAACAACAATAATTCTTCAATGGCTGAACTGAAAGTCTTTCAGGTAATTCTTCCTTTCCTTCTTTGGGTTGTAAGAAACAGATATTGTCTGGCTTTTTTTATAAAGTCAACTCTTCTAGGTAGGGAATTCGTCCCACTTAATATTCATAAAGTTTCATTCAAGTGGAGAGTTCTGTATTAGTAGTAGATGATTATCATCAAGGAGTTCATTATGTGCAGACAAAGTACAACTGGGCTTACCATTTCCATGGAGTATCATAAGATATTTGTCACCATTCAAAAGCTCTCACTTCTGTGTTTGAAATAATGGCAAGCTTGCAGCACTGAAACTGATGGAAAACAAACAGGCAGAGTAGATAATAAGGTTATAACAATGTTTTGGGGATTTACACTGTTTGAAATGAAAGCATGACTTCAAATGCCTATAGAGATGACACAATTACATACCTGTTAAAATTTACAGAACCAAGAGTTCTCCATGGTCTGCTGATGATTAAGCTTGGGTAGCATTTGTGTCTGTAAGATATGAAGCTCATCCCATTTGAAGTGTGTATCACAAACCTCTGATTTAATATAATGTTCACAGAAGTTAGAGCTTGCAGCATATCTCATCTAAAGCAAACTGCAAGACCAAAAAAAGCCCCAAGTAGGCATATTTGTATACTGCACTTTATGTGAAATTCAGAGTCAGTCTTCCATCAAGGTTTAATGTAGTCTGTTATTTCCCTCAAGGTTTTTCCATTCTCTTCCAGATTTATTAGGTTTACAAAGATCTCCATAGTTATATTTCTCTTTTAAGTGAATTAAACTCCTCTTCAAGTAACCTTAAGGTATCAATAAAATACATTTTGCATATTTTCTTTTAAAACTTTGTTTAGACTAAAGCTTTTCATTTTTCATTTGGCTCTATCCTTTTGAAGAACATAACTAACACTTTTCTGAGGCACATGAAATCTGGAGGTTTTGTATCAAAATTCTACTGTATAAAAATTAAAACTGTGCAGTTTTTCCAGTGTCCAGGTAAGGGACTGTGTGTGTAGGGGTGTATTTGTGTGTAGGCATGGATGGAGGTTTGTGCGTTCATGCACTTTCCAAAGGACATTTAAAGGATTAAACTTTCACCGTCTAAGGGTGCTTGAGGAAACTCAGTCACGAGATAACGAAGTGAAGCACACTGCTTTTTGAATGTGCTTTGTCTCAGTCCTGCAGGAAAGTCTTCATGTCATAGAAAACATTAGTCATTGCTTGCTGAAAACTTGGCTGAAGCTCAGTGAAAAGATTTTTTAGTCTCCTGTCACTGTGGGCAGGGTATTATCCCTGCTCCTTCCATTGTCCCCCAAATCCAAAAGTGTCTTTTTTTTTTTTCCTTTTATGCATATTTTTCTATGCTTGTTTTATACAGTCACTAAAACATAGTAAATTTAATTAAAATGAAGTAGCCAGATTTCATCTGTATTCTTTTTCTCCGCTAAGGATTTATTTCTTTCTTCATTCATTGAGAAAAATTCTCTGCAACAGAGTATATTTGAAAATGTATAACTCACAGTGCTCATTGCCATCTCTGAATTACTTCTTTGTTTTGATGTAAGGGAACCATGCAAAAGGAAAACAAAGAAGACAAAGAAGAAATACTCCCTCACTGACTATACCAGTTATGCAGAGAGCCTGCCTGAGTTTTTGTGTGGAGGTTTACTGATATATTATTTGATTATATCCTGAACTTCTCATTTTTGATCATCCAATAAAACTACCCCCCTCTGATGTTTTTCATTTTTATTTTGAGTGCAAAGAGTAGGTCAGATGCAGCTATTCTATCATGGTTTCTTTACCTACCTTTTCACAGTTATTCTAAGCCTCTTTCAGTACTGCAATATCATAAAATGATATTTCTTTTTCTTTATTGATTCATTCTTTCATGGAAGATTTATGTACATAATAAATTTTGGGTTACTTTTTAATACTGAAGGAATGAATACATTCTACTCTTTATCTGAAAGTCTGCTTTGTATTTGGGGCACTGAAGCAGAAATTAGTTAAGGCTGGGGGTGGTTTTAAATTCAAGTGTTAGTTCATTGCAGTTTTGAAGACGCCCCAGAGCAGATTGATGTCTTGCTTGGATGAACAACATATTTGCATCAAGACCAAGAAACAGAGTTGTGAACCATAGGTCCTCATTCTGGAGATTTTGTAATCATCACCTCCTTGCTTTTACCAAGATGCCATGAGTAAACTAAAATTTGGAAAGCAGCACACAGCTTTTCTTTGGTATTTGAATATTCCCAGGTTTTGAGGCTGAATCCAAGGGAAGAGGAGTCCACAACACCAGCAGACTTGGAAATCTGTTCCTCTGTCACTCTGGCAGTATTTCAGAAAGCTGTTACTGAACCTTGCTCTTCTGACAGCTTAAAGCATCCTTCTGATTTTCAGCCTAAATGTATGAGCAGCCAGCTCAAACCAAGTTGTTCTTTGCTGGCATTGACCCCTGCAGTTGGTTAGCCTCAACCCATTTTTTTCTGCTTTCAAGGTCATTTAGGCTTTTGAATGGTATCTTTACTTCTCTTTTGATGTACCATTCAGCTTCCTGCCCTTAGCAGGTCTTAAGGAGTCCTCACCAATGTTTTGTGCCAAAGCTGTCAATGAAAATAGTCAATTGAACTGATCTTGAGAGCCTGTTTGAGTGGCTCCACTGGTAATCTGCTACAGCTCTTATGAATACGAATGTTGAAGGGTTGTTTTAAGTTCTTTAGCCATTTTACAGTTCTTTCTTGCAAGTAATATCAGTTTGCCACACTATGCTCAGTGGTTTTATGAAGACTAAATACACTGCACATAGAGCTCTATATTTCCTAGGAAATCTCTAATTAAAGATTGGTTTTACACAGAACAGGGCCAGGACAGCACAGCTGCACAGTTAGAGTTGGTTATTTTTTACACTTTCTTTTCCATCAAACCAGGTTCTCCTTTCTCTTTTTTTGTCTCGTGGCCTCTATAAGGATTTGAAAACAAATTATTTTAATTTTAAAACCCAAAGATAACAGTCTAACATGATTGCTGGCAGAAACTACACATTTATCTATAAATTAACCTGCCGAATGTCACTGTGGAATATGTCACTGAGCAACGTAAAAAAAATGTATTCTTACAAACAGGAAAGGAGATGTTTCTGTTGTGCTAATTGGAAACTGAGGCAAAAAGCTGCTAAAAGCCATTTTAATTGAATACAGCATTTGTTCCAAATCTCTTCTAATAGTGTGGTCTTCTCAGCAAGAATAATCCTAAGTGTACCAATAAAACTGGCCAATGATTCTCACTTTTAAAACATTGAATGATGAAGATTTATAGTGTCATATACTATAGCTCTGGCATTAGGAGAGTTACAATACAGATATTCTTAAATACATTTTGCAAAATAACTTTGTACATTTTCAAAAGGATAAAAAAAATTTTTAAGGCTTAATGGGTAATCCACAACAATTTATTTGCTTGACTGACCTTGCAAACAAATCCTGCAGAATAAGTCAGTTAAGACTCTTTCACAGCTGTTTGTTTTTTGCCATTTCTTGTGAGGCTGCCAACATGAAGATATTTTGACTATTGCTCGGAGCTCGTATACAACCACCACTAATTTTCCAAAGATAAGAGAATTCACAAGGTAATAATTTACAATAATTTTCAACTGATTTCTCAGAAATCTTTAGTGGTTTTGAGCTCGTCTAAACCACTCTGTCTTTATTCTTATTCTAGTTTCTAACCCACCTACATTTTTCACCCCCTTTCCTCCTTGAAGTCAGGAAATTAGGAAAACTTATTGAAACTTATAATTTGCAATTTGTTCATATAGTTTCCTGTGTGCCCTTTCCAACAGCTGTCATTTCTTTTGCCTTTTTCATAGCACCATTCTTTATCTTAAAGCAAAATTAATTTACTCCTTCATCTCTTTTTATCAATCTTGGCTTTTCCTCGTCTTAGATAATTTCTTCCTCTCTATCTCCATTTACTCAACGAAATTTCAAGCCTCTTCACTGATGTACTTTTGCCTCTGAGCTATTGAAAAAATACTCCTTAGATTTGTCACTGGTGTGCTCCATTATAATCATCTGTCATTTAGAATATCATTCTATGGGGTTTCATTTCTTTGTTTTTTATTTTTATTTCCCTGCTGTTTTGCTTGAAGTTTTACAGTTAGGGGTCACCAAAAGTATCTAATTCCTACTAGTCTTTGGGTTTATCTTTATTGCTCTAAGCAGGCTTACAAGCTGATTAAGACACCTGAAGTAGTATCTTGAGATATGGGAAATACTTAAAACTCTTCATTAGCATTTGCTATTTTTTGTTAAGTGAAAAGCAATTATGAGTTCCATTGTGTCACGCAGGTAGTCATTAGTGTAGAGTGTATCTTTGGGAAATAAGAGAGCAGACCAGAGCAAGGCTTTAAGCTGTGTACATCTATTTGCATACAATAACCATAACGACAGCCGAGAGACTCAAATGGTTCCTGGTGCAAGTAATTTTCTATTATTTTTCCCCTTCTACTTTTTTGGGATGCAAGATCATTATGAGCGTATGAATGTAGCAAGACAATGTCGTGTTTCTTTCCAGTGAAGGTTTTGTATTAACTGCCCTATTCCAAGTAGCAGAAAAATAAACATTAATATTGGTGACATTAATACGGTTTTTAAAATGTGCTAATCTTGTCCTTTCAGTTTTCCAGAAGATGAATGTTGTCCTGTGACCCACCTTTTTGTGACTGAGGTATCCTTTGGAACATGCCCAGGAACTCCCAAGGGCCCTGGCTTTGCTTCACCTGTAAACAGAGACAGGAGGAGATGAAGTGTGCTTGTGGCTCCCTCACAAGCCTTGGTTCTGTCTATAATAGCTTTAAATTGGATCAGATTAAGAGAACCAGAGAGGATAAGGGTTTAAGCAAAAGAAGCACTTGAGACAAGATGAAGGTGGTACTGCTCTCTGACTGTCGCAGGCCTAAGGGGAGGTAAATAAATCTGGGGGAGAAGAATGTATCACTGATAATGGACATGAAGAATGCAGAATTTATGGGCCACGAGGAAAGCCAACTCAGCAGCTGTGCTGAAATCAGCTCTGAGTAAACGGTAATTCCATCAGGGGGAGGTCCTGACCACCAGCTCAAAAGAAAAGAAAGGCTGAGCATGGGAATAATTAGCATTGGAAGAGAGGGAATCACTCACTAACCAATAGAGCAGGAGAACTGTGTAGCCAATAGCATTAATTCCTTTGCTTGCTAAAATGTATAAATAGTGAAGAGCTTTGTATGACCTCGGGACCCCCACCACCAAGAAACCCAGGGTGAAGAAAGACCAACAGGACTCTACTGGATCCTCACCTATCATCTGCTTAATCTCTCTCTCTCTCTCTCATTCTCTCTCCTCCAACCCCTTCTTTTCTGTTTCTTTCAATCTCTCTCCCTCACGCTCATTTACTGTTAAATAAAATGCCTACTATTGACTTTGGCAGATGGTCTCGTTTGCACCTTAATTTGGGCAGAGGCATCTCCTGTAATCAGATCATAACAGGGTCTCAGAGCCACACACTGCTTTTCTACAAAGGCAGTGCTCACGGCACATCTGTTACTCCATCCATTCTCAACCAACCGTGTAAAGCCTGCTTTGCTCTCATCTCACTCGAGAACTTTGAAGCTCTGTTTCATTCTTCTGATCTAGCTGTCTAATGCTTTGCTTTCCCCCCAGAGAAAAAGCATTTCATGTGCCAATGGGAGTGATAGGTTTAGCCACAGGGAATGCTGTGTGCCGACAGTACATTTCCTGCAGTTTTCACTGACATCTATCACATTTCTTTTCCCTGTATGCAATGTTTATTCCAGTGGGTCTTTACCACAGGATTTTGTCAGCTTGCAGAGCTGTTTTTACGGCGCTGCACATCCTAGTGTCACTTCTCACCAAGGATTGTAGTGGAAGTGAGTCTTCCATAAATATCTCAGGGCACAGTAAAAGGCTGGAATGTAGCAAGGAGAACATCTGCTAAAATTGAATGTTTATGCCACGTGCTCTATTGTCTCTTGTTTCTCAGTGCATTGTATTAAATTGCTGAGGTGCCGTGCCTGTGTTAGGTGGGTTTATAACCTTTAATATTTAAAGATTTCTTTAGCTTTTTGTGTCTTTGCATGACTGAACAGAAATCAGGCAGCAGTTGACTTGCATTTTGATTCCAGAAGGGTGAAAAATTACAGTAAATAAACCCTTCATCACATATTCTACAAAATACAAGCAGGAAAGAGAATGCACACAGTGAACACTTTACACATGCCTTGGTTTGGCAGAAATTATTTACCAGGGAGATTTTGCTTACCAAAAATATGCCACCTTCCATGAAACCTAAAAGAAACAAACCATTTACAGGCCCTCACATAATATCACAGGGTGGCATTTCAGCTGCCTGCCTGGAATATGAAGAACCCCTGCTGCAGAGACTTGCGGGTTGCAAGGAAGCACATCTATTTTGTGTTCTGGTAATGCACATAAACTAAGTTAAAAATCCACTCCTATTTTTCAGCTGTTGTTGCATAGTGTGGGGAATCCCATTTGACCTATCTTTCCTGCCTGTTCCTCCCAGCTTCTCCTCAAGTTCATGCATACTGCTACTTTCCAGGCAAGTATATTTTAAATAATGTTTAGAATTTTTTTCTCTTTTTTTTTTAACATGAATTTGGAAGCACAGAAGCTGCCATGGTTTTGGTGTGATAGATTAGAAATCTCTTGAGTTACAAGACCAAGTAGGAAAAATTCTATCCACAAAAGCCTCATCAACTATGTTGATATAGGTGTACGTGAGCAATTATCCTCATAACTGAGTACGGACTGCTGAGAGTAGAACAGCAAAATTGAGACTTTCCCTTGTGAAATAAGAGATTTTTTTTCCCCCTTTTGCTTGCCTAAGTTTTCCAACTTCATTTTTCAGCATTAGAATTAAGCTCGATCCGAAGTTTGGGTATCAGTAAACACCGTAAGCAATTTCTTTGGAGTGTTAGTAGTCTTAAATACAGTTCCAGATGTTCTAAATTAAGAAATATGGCATTTTTCTGAATGGATTGTTGATGAAAACGGTAATTTTCCTTTAGTATTAAATATCTATATATATGTATATATAAATTAAGTATTTAATTGGAATGAAACAATTTATACGTTACTTTAAAAAAAATCTTATGTAAAGAAATTTCGGGTGGAAGGGGTTTTATGTGAGAAGCAAAGTGAAATGCCTTGTGTGGGTCTTTAAGCAATGGCTCTATACTTGTTCCCAGGTACTTCATCAATTATATAATCTCCCCTGGAGCTACAAGTGTGTGGTGACTTCCTGGGAAGCAAAGCAGGCTAAAGGTGTGTCTCCTTCAGCAGCCTGTGGGGCCCAGCAGCTTCCTAAGCGAGGAGCTGTCAGGGGCAGGGTTAAGAGTCAGGGAATTCCATGCCTGCCTAGTTGGGAATTGAGACATCCCAGCTGCTCGGTGCCACTTCAGGGGGACCACCAGGTTTCCTCTGCCTGGTCCCTGCCAGCAGTTGTGCTAGAGACATCTCATCCCCCAGCAGTGTCTCTGCCAGAGAAGGCACATCCATGAAAGAACTTCTAACCATGCCTAGTTGGAAAGTGTTTGCCAGCCTTTAAGGACATTAAACCCAAAGCCCTGGTTTCAAGGGCTTATGTTGTGTCAGGTTTCAAGCAGCCACTCAGGAAAGGAAGGGACCCTCACTGAAAATTTTCATACAGGAACCAGAGGAAGTTACTGTGATATTTTAGAATAAGCACAGATGTCAATGAAAAGAACAAAATGTCCAGCACTGAACCTTGACATTGATTCATTTAGTTGAGTCTGGAACTCCCTTAGTTAACAGAGATTTATTTTCCAATGGGCTTACAGAAGTGTGAGACAGGAATATTTTCTTCTGTCTAAAATCCCTCACCTATAAAATGCAAATTATACATTCACACCTACCTCAGAGGAGTCTTGTCAGGAGTAATTAGTTAATGTGTGTGAAATTCTTTAAAGTTGTGGAATAAAACTGCAGTGGATTACATGCTGTTACATACAAAATGGAAAAGCTAAGTGTGAAATATGTGTTGTCAGCGCAAGGCTCTGCACACCATCTCAGAAAACTAAGCCGTTTTCATGTTGGCGTTTTGGCAAAAATAGCCACAAAATTACTTCAGTTTTGTTCATTTGTTTTTTTTTTTTCAATAACTTGAATCACAGTGGTTCTTCATCTGTAGGTGACTATTCTGTGTGTGCTGATTGGGAAATGTGCTGTCAGAGGTTTCAGCACAGTCTTGGACTGTAGCAGCCTCTCTATTATTTCTGTTGCCTAAACTTAGGCATCTGACTGCCTCTCATGGTAAACTTCTCACTCATTCTCTTCCATAGTAGCTGAGAAACCAGTACTAGGGATAATTTTTCTTCTAGTGTTCATAAGAGCCATTTTGATTGCCAGAGGTCAAGCTGGGCTCAGGGCAGGCAAGATCCTTTGAGAACATCACCAGCACATTGTCACAAGTCTCAGCTCTTGTATAACAAATTATTGTGGTTTAGGAATGGTATTCCTCAATTTAGCGTTCCCACTGAAGCACCCCAGACCGTGTGCTGCTCACTCACACACCCCCACTCCCCCTGTGGTGGTGTGGAGAGGAGAACTGGGGACACAGAGAGATAAAGATCATGGGTAGAGATAGGAGCAATTTACTGGAAACAGCGATGAGAGAAGAAAACAAAAAGTACCACCAACAAGTATTGACAAACTTCAAGTTAAATTTTTATTCCTTCTAAAACTCCTTGCTATCCTGCGATTAATACCAGCCTGCTTTCTGGAGGTGAAGGCACTCCCATGTCCAGATAGAACAGTGTCAAAGGCACTCCCCTGCCTTGTTTAAGGTTTTGAGGACAAATTTCCAATTCTTTCTGGAGGTCTGGCAGCACATTTGCAGCGTGACTTTGTCTGTTTCACTGACAGTTTGTCTTTTTCCTATTGCTAAAGAAGATTGCTTTATGCATAGTCTAATTATTTTTCTTTTAAAACCTAGCGAAATAAGGTTTTATCCCAATTTATCTCACTACCAATCCGTACTGCAAGAAGTTGCTAGGTCAGATTTTTAGTGGTATGTTCACTGGCCTGTGAGGGAATCGATACAACTTGTATCGAGATGAAGTAGCTAAAAGAGTTGGCTCTTTTTCAAGTGAACCTGAAAAATTCATTAGGGCCATTGCACATCCCTGCTGTTGGCAGAAATGCAGAGAGAATACATGACAACTAATGATAAAAAATAATCCTGACTGGTTTCTGGTAGCAGGGAGAGGAAAGCTGAGATCTGAAGTATTAGAACACTTGCTGTAGCAGAAAATGCTCCTAGGGCCAGGCAGGAGTAACCACAGAATAGATGACAGAGAACTCATGACTGTGAATTCTCCCTCACCCACCAACAGGATATTTGTCATTCAGAAAGGTGGTACTTCAGGTAATTTCAAAGCCTTGTGATTTTTGCAGGTGTTTGAATCTGGATTGCATCTGCAGCCTCTAAACTAATAAGCTCTCTGAAAGATTTTTACAAGAAGTTTGTTCTCTTTCAACAGCTTGGATGCCTTGATTGCAGAGAATGGGCTGTTTGCTGAAGCTGGAACCTCTTCCTCTGATTTGAAAGGTTTTCTAGGCATCAGTGACAAAAAGTGAAGCGGTTTTTTTATCTTACTCTATTTTTGGTATGTCAAGTGCCAAGGAAGAACATGATCCAGCCATGTCAAGCGTTTACCTTACTCTGGTTTCCTCAGTAGGGCTTTACCTGCCAGAGAAAAATAGTTCTGCCATGCAGCTTGGGTAAAGGTTGCTATCAAAAGTGTAAATAGGCTGCTTTCTTTAGCAGTTTGATCTTTTGCAAACAACAGAGAAACGTGTCTCAAGCCAGGCTCTAAAGCAAATGCCAGCATCTCTAAGTGTAGTTTTCTTGCAGGCTGGAATTAAAAGGGAGCCTCGTATGTATGTTCTCTTTGATTATATTGATCTAGAAAGTTCCTCAGCAAGCCTGCCTGAATGAAACTGAGAGTCTGCCAAGTTTTCTGGCTGAACAGTTTTGAGTTGCCTGCCTTCTGGAAGCAGTGCTGGAATCAGAAGTCCTGCTGTGATGGTCACAGTCTACCAGGTCACTTGTCTGGGTTGCATGTTTATCAATTCAACCTGAAATGCTGGTAGTGTCAATATAATCCATGTCACTCAGGATGGTTGTGTGAAATGCAAACACCTTATTCTTGTCACAGAATAGATTCACCACAAAAGTAAGACTGAGTTATTAGTCTGACACTTTTATCTCATATCATTAGTACATCACGCTTTTATAGTAGGGGAAAACGAGTTCAGCATTCCCTTTACTCTGTCCTGCTCTCTGTGTCCTCTTCCTAATTTTCAGGTTTTCTTTCCCCAGCAACTCTCATTCCACCTACACGAGACTTCGAGTGAATCTAATAAGCAGAGTCTAAGCAAAGTGACTTTCAACCTCAAAGAGCAAAACCACTTTGTGTTGTGTTTATAGTCAACAATGAAAATTGAGTTTTGGTTTTATTTGGTTTTTATTCTTCTTCTTAAAGTTTAAAAATAATCAAACTGTTTTGAACTTTTTTATTAAAGACTTTAAAGTATGGAACTTATATGTCAATCATGCTTCATCTTTGAATGAATTTTTAGGACAGAGTTTATACTGAAAGCGCCGATGAGACATGACCCGCCCCAACGTGAAGAGTGTGACTCTAATCTCTGCTTGAACTAACAATGAGATTGAACATTTGGTCAAATGGGGTTATTTTACCTGCCATAAACTCCAACTAGATGAGGCTTGAGTCTGCAAGTGTGAGGGGAAGACATCTAGTAGAGCCAGGCACAGTTCCAGTTCTGGAAAAACTAGAAATCCCATATAGACTGTGTATACCAGTATTAGCTCATGACGAAATCAGTTTCCCAGCAATCCAGAGGAATAAATTAGGCTCATGCATAGGATGATGTGTTTTGAACTTTGTCATCTTATTGGCACACCACAGAAGTAATGAAGGCTGTTTGTCATGCTGTAAAACGAGGAGAAGTGAGGCTGGAATCAAGTCCTGGCATTTCAGCTGATGTTTATGTAAAATGAGCAAATAACGCAGGTCAGTCTTCTTCACTGGACATTGCTCAAAGGTAAGAGAGTTAAAGGTAGGACAACCTCTCTTCCATGAAGGAAAACCAAGGCAATTACCAGGATGAAAAATAAGGAGAGAAAATTTGGAGGACAGTAGAAAAATCAAAAACTCTTTCCAATGCCAAAATGCACATGCACTTTGCAATCTTATCCTGCAACGTTATCAGCAGGTTTGAGTGTGGTAGGAGAAGAGCTATGACAGAGAGTGGTTATTTGTCGTAGTGGTTTGGGCACATTCTGTTACTTCAACAAGGAGAAAAAGACCAGGATAATTCTGAAGAACGATGTAGCCTCCATGGCTCAGCAGGCGAGCTGATTCAGGAGAGCTGAGGAGTCTATTTTTTTCGGTTTTTTTGGCTGACTGACTGCATCTTGGGCACCAATAGCTTCTCAAATGGAGTGGTAAAAGTGTGGAGATTTGCGGGCTGGCTGTTTATCAACTCTGCCAGCTGCAATCTAACAGAGCAGCCATAAAAAAATAGTTTGACAAGTGGAATTCTCCATCCATTCATTGTCTCTGTGAGATGCTAAATTTATGGAAACAGCTCCTTTGAATGTTTTGTTCCTCTGAAAGCTGCCCTTTCCAAAGACACAAACAACAGTTCAGATGAGTTTCATTTTTCAAGTGAATTTAATATTAAAATATTTCTCCTTAATCTGGAATAGAGAAAGGAGAATACCCAGTATTTGAACATCAGTAATCAGAATTTGATTAAGTGTCATGGTTAATGTGCACACTTCATGCCTGGTGAAAGGGGACACTGGGACCAGCTGATTGCACTCCACGTTCCCTTTTAGCCATCTTCAAGGATTTATGTATTATTTATGCAAAAAATGATTTAAAGTTATTTTCACAAGTGACAAAAATTAAGAAATTGTCCTCTTTGGTTCCTGTCATTTTTTTAAGCACATGAATATGAGTTTCAATACAGGGTTCCACAAAAATTATTCTTCTAATGGCTTGGAAGTGGGCACTGCCACAGAGTGAATCGAAATGTGTCAAATCCAGGTCATTCTCCTTTTCTTCCTGCTGTTGATTCTTTGAATCCACTTTGGCAGCTCATTCTCACTTCCTTTTTCCCTCCTTTGAAGTACCAAGGTGCTGCAGTGGTCTGACACCTGTCTGTGGAAGGGAGGTTGGAGAGTGGGGAAGGAAATCCACACCATTCCTCAGTGGAATGCTTGGGAATTTGGTGTGGTATGGAGATCTGATATAGGTATTTCTGTGAGTATTTTATAGGGCTACCTACATTTTTATCACTGACATACTGCTGTACTATAATATCAATATATTTTACAATGCTTTTTTTTCTCAAACTTTCCACAGTATTTATATATTATATATATATCCTCTGGCCCTCTAAAAACAGCTTTCACAGGATGGCGTTCCCCATGCAGAAATTGGGTTATCAGGTCTTGTTTTGGAAGTAAGAAATTTCCCACAGATCTGTAAAGATATTTGTGGATTCATTTGCATTTAGACAGCCCTCTCCCTTAAATTAAAGGTAATTTCAGAGAAGTTCTCCTTTTGTTTGTCTTTATGGTTAGTGGAGAATTTTAATTTTTTTTTTTTTTGAAAGTAGAAAATGCTCCTAGCATAATGATCCTTTCCTGCTGAACTCTTGAGGTGATAGTGACAGAAAAGAAGGCCAGTTGTGCTAAGGCGTGGAACTACCAAATAATAATAAAAAAGAGATGGAGAGCTAATGATATCTTCCTGAGTTGATCATTAAGAGACCTGTTCTACATGTTTTGCAGAGGAATTAGACTAAAGGCCAGGTTTCTGGTGCATGTTTGCAAATATCTGCATTAGCAAGGGTATCTCTTGATTTGCAAAGTCAGACCTGTGCCTCGAAGAGGACTGGTAAGCTAAGGGATAAATTCCAATCGCTATAATCAAATCCATTTGAGACTAATCTTGCCCTTAACATTAGTGCCATTTAAATCTGTAATTTTCTTTCAGAATATGGAAAAGGAAAGTTAAATACTGCCTAAAGACCTTATGCAACATTTTAAAACATAATTTATGTAAACTTAGGAGTTATATTTTTGCCTCCTAAGGCTCTGTTGATCATATTACAAGTGCTTTAATAGCTTTAAAATGTAAGGATATTCTACCCTTTCTAATTCTTTATTACCTTTCAAAAGGTATTAAAAAGTGACACCTTTAAGATGGTATATTCTGATTATGCTTCATATTAATTTAAACATTTGTTACCACACTTTTATGATTCAATATTTTTAAGTAATTCAGGGTAATAAAAATAAATTGTATGAGACCACCTTTGTGTAAATAAGAATGAAAAATCATCAAGAATAATGACAAAGGCTATTGATAGAATTTTTTTTGTCTAATAATGGGTCCTTCATTCTTTTGCTCAGGCTGAAGACACAAAATGCACTTTGACTTTCCAACTCCAGTTAAATTAAGGTGCAGATAAAATTCCTTTAGAAGAGGTTTCAGGTAAAAATCTATGTTGTCCTATATCCCTCAATTGAATAACAATACAAGTTGTGTCTGCACACTTCTGTTCAGCATCTATGTCAGTGGATAACAGATTAATTATCCAGTAAAAAGCTTCCAGTGATACTATTTAACTGTACTAATCAGAAGCTGGAAACCATATATACTGTATTTCCTCCTTGAGGAAAGTTGTGCTGTTTCACTTTTTAAAATTTTTGAATTTGATTGCTTTGTTTCTATTCTGCTCATTTTCAAACTGTTTTATTAGACAGTGTAGAAATGGCTTCTTCAAACTCTGCACTTTTTTTATGAGCCATATGTTACGTGATGGATATCCTGTATGGTCCCATTATTTATAAAATGTGGATTTGTTAGACTGATTCTTTTCTACCTGACTTCTACTATCTACCTGATTTCTATTTGACCCAAATGGTTATTAAAGCAGATTTATTGTTCTGCCTTTCAATTATCTCCCCAAATATGCTGAGCTGGGTTTTGGTTGCATTTGGTTTTTTTTTGTTGGGGGAAGGGTTTTCATGGGTGTTGACAGTGATCAATAGCCTTCATTTTATTCAGATTAATTTTCAGTACTTTTCTCTGTCATTCATAATTGAGTTCCACTATCAATATTCTTCATGTCTGTTGAGTAAGAGCAAGGCTGCATTGCCTAGAATGCTTCTGTAACTACCTGTGCTTATACTGAACCAGGTTTCCTTCCAATCCAGCCTTTGAAACACTCCTTTGGGTGAACTTTTGAAAAACTTTACGGAGCACCTTTTTGGTTTTTTTCTTTTCCTTCAGCTGGAAAAAATCTTTACTCAATGAGAAATCTGATTTTCAGGTTTGGCCTGGTAAGGAGGCATTGCAGGGAAACACTGATCAGCAATATCAGGGGAGCAAGTTACTTCTTTTTGCAAAACGCTTATTGGAAAACTTATTTTTTTTTCTCGTGGCTTTGCACTCTGTATTGAAGTAAAGTTTATGTAAAATTTATTTTGTGTTCTAGGTTTGTTTTTTTAAGTATTTATTCTGATTAATTCTTTTCAAAGACAGCTTCAGAACAGATACCTTGCTCTGTATTTGATTGGTTTTCTTTTTCCCAAAGAAGGGGATTTATATTTCTGCACAGACTTTGAGTTTCCATATAGCTTAATTGCTGAAACCATCACAAAAAGAAGAAAGGTTTAAAAACACAACTACAATGTTCTTTATCTCTGTCACGGGCTCAGGCACTTCCTCTCAGTTCCTTGGGAAGAGTCCCATCATTCTGATTATGATTTGCAGCTCCACAGACTTAGGGAAGACGCAAAGAAATCAGTCCTGCATCAGGATTTTGTTTCAGCTATCTCTTAAAACAGCATAATAATTGTGTTTTGTGCTAATGAGTCACCCTTTTGGCTGTTGGTTACTCAGCACTCAGGCAACACACAAATCATGAGCAAAAGTAATCAGTAAGTAAATATGGGATGAAAAGAAATGACTGTGAGCGTTTTGATTAAAAGGTCAAGTGCAAAGCAGATATGATGACACATGGAAAATATTTTTTCTAAAATAAATAAACAATTAAATTGATTCTCTAGCCTTCATTATAATGTTGAAATAGCTTAAGCTAATTATGATAAATGAGGCTAAATGTGGTGTGCCTCCTGAGTAAAGATATTCAGACAATTTTCTTGTGACAAAACCCAATGTCAAATTTGCCAAAGACATTAATCATCACAAAGATGTGGTGTTACCTCTTGCTGATGGGTTTAGGGGTTTATATATATATAATAAATTTCATAATACATATATATATATAAAGGGGAGCATATATCTACTTTTTATATACAATTTTAATGTCACTGAAGTGCAATATATTCTAGAATAAATGTTTTCTATGGGGGTCAAATCGTTATGTCTTCTTTAAATTGGTTGTGGGATATGGCTGAATTGCATTAACTTTAATTAACTTTAGCTTAACCACCAGCATACAAACCAAAGTAGTAACCCATCACAGAAATATGTCATGGTTATCACTTACTTATGAAGGTGCTTCTGTGATCATGCAATCTGTAGGGGATCTGGGTGATCTAACTGGGACACAGATGTTGTTCAAAGTTACTCTGGCACTTACAACTCCAGGCTTTTTTTGCTTAGTACTGTAAAGAAAGGTAGTTTAAACATAAGCTTTGGAAGATAATTCTGTTGTATGCAGGGGCCTTTACAGTGCATCTCCAAAGTACTTAATACAGCTAAGGAAGACAGACAAAAAAGATAAGGAAGAAAAAACATTTGAGAGTTGAATAATGAACATTGGAAAGGCTTGTATTGATCTGATAGGTTTAAATTTTAAGTAGTTGATAGAGCGAACAATAAAGCAAAATTCATTATTCAGAAATGTGGAAGAGCAGTACTTCTGGTGAAAATGTGATGACCTGCCTGTTGTGGTTCTGAGTGTGCAGAGAGAGGTAATTCCACCTGGGAATTTCTGAAAACTTAGGTACACTGCAGCACAGTGCCTCTGCTGTGACTGTCAGGGTAGGACAATAATAAAGCCTCCCAGGGATACAAAAGCAATGTGCACGTGTGAACATACATAACACCTGTTTATATTTGTGACAATTTAAATACTTCTTCATATACATACTTTTTAGAATATTGAAAAAGAAATGCAACTAAATAATTTTGTAGCCAATGTCGATGTGACTTTATAATGTTCTTTACTGGACCTTTGTAGCTGTGTTGTCAAGCATAATTGCATTTCCCATTATATTTATTCAAGGTATCTGCTAGGTTATGGGATAAAAATTCCTCTGTACACCTACACTGGAGCTCAGAGAGACAATGGCAGGAAGGGGAGACCATATAACACCTTGATGGCTGCTCCCAGGCCCAACCCTGGGCTGTGGGACATATTATGGGATGCAGGAGAAAGAGAGTTTTGAATTGTACAGGTCTTATTTGGGGATGTTTAGGGGAGAAACCTTTGGGAGGGATGCATTTTTATAATTCCACTATCAACTTGCTTAAGTTAACATAATGAAGCATAACTGGGTAAAATGCACATTTTTTATTTCTTCTATCATTAAGTCCACGTTACCTAATTTCCTGGTAGAAATTTCAAAATGACTAGTATTTCTTAAGGTTTTTGTCTATTTACATGGAATCCCATAACTGGAATATACTACTATTTTAAACTCTGCTTTTGGCCCTTTGTTTTGGTGCAGGAAGGATTAAAATTGCTAACGCGTGAACACAAGGAATTGCATTTCATTTTGGAAAGATTCTAAGAGATGTTGGCCCATGTTCTCCAAGGTACTTCAATACTTAAAAATATAGCTGGGATTTTAGCAAGACTTTGAAAATCACCTACATGGCACTGAAAAATTTAAAAGGGAGATATGAAAGCACTTTATACCTGAATTTTTTTCTTTTTAATGTAGCTATTCTGTCCATAGATATCTTTGAAAACCTGGATCTGAGGAGTTTTTCAGATTTATACTCATATTGCCTATTGAAGTGTTTTATCTTTGTCTGTCCTTGAAATGATAGTGGAGAAGGGAGCTCAGGCATTACGAACGCAGCATTTGACCTGAAAAGACCAAATCTCCATGTTTTTCTTCTCCTTTTTTTTGAGCTCATTTTCTTCTTTTCCTTTTAATTTTTTTTTTTTTTTTTTTTTTTTTTTTTTTTTTTTTTTTTTTTTTTTTTTTTTTTTTTTTTNTTGCCTCCAAATAATGATATTTGCTCTTGGAGCTTCATGGAAAACTTATTTTCCAGGTCCAAGGCCCCTATCATAACCTCCAGGCTCGTCTGCTACGGCTTTTACTTGGCTTCTTAAACAGCTTTGGTGTGCTGTACTACAATAACTGTGTGCGCTTCTCATCACTGCTGCTTTCCCACTCTCCCCTGGGCTTCTCTCAGGTTTCCCAGAGCAATATGCATCAAACGGTGCCTTTACTCTTTCAAACACTATGTGGGTTTTTTTATGATACGGAGATAAAACTAGTTTCATCAGACTATAAACACTTTTATTTTATTAAAACAACTAGGGAAACCTTGGATTGGGCTCATGAAGAATCTTGGAGTGACCTGGTCCACTTTGAGCAGTACAATTTCACACAGAAACCATGTTAACATAGTTTGAGGAGGTTAAAGGAAATATTTAATCTTTCTCTATTGTTTACTTACAAGCATTTTGTTATGTTTTCCACTGCTTCTGGGCTTGTAAATCAGCTTGTGTCCTCTTGACCTTCCTGTGGAGGGATTCCCTCCCAGTCCATGTCCTTTTTTTGGACCTGGAATGTTTGTGGCCTTTGACCCAATGTCTCTTCAGAGGTATCTCTCTTAAATTATATTTTCTCCCCTGATGGTTTTATTTTCCTCTTATTCTTGACCATTTTTTTCTCTTCTCTAAGACTCCTTCTTTCTGTGAAGTTCTAGCCAGAAAGAGCTCTCTCTGCTGGGCCATAAACAGCTCCTTGTCAGCTGTGTTCTCCAAAGAGAGGGAACCAAAGCACGCCAATTCCTGCCTTTGTGGGTTCACCAGTGCTTTCTCACTCTTTTGTTGCAGGTGCCGATTTCCTGTCACCTGCTGAACCCCTGTGACTCCTGGGCCAGCCCCCCCAGCCCTGCAGTTGATGTTTGTTGTGAAATGATGTTTTTTTTCTTCTGTGTCTGACATACAATGTTCTGAACTGGGGACATTGTCTGGTGATGAATCCTATGGGAGGAGTTTGGAATCATCCCTTGCCCAAGAATCCTTGCCAGCAGGCATCAGGGCTGAGCTCAGGTGTTTTAGGAGTCAGACCAAAGCACAGAATCATGCAAAATGGCTGAGGTTGGGAGGGATCTGTGACCGTCCTTGGGTCCAGCTCCCCTGCTTGAGCAGGCTCATCATGAACAAGTTGCCCAGGACCATGTTTCTTTGGTTTTTGGGTATGTCCATGGATGGAGACTTTTCAATCTCTCAAGCAACTGCAGAGAAACATCTTACATCTTCCTTTTGGTTCTGCCATCAGCTGTCTGATTGCACTTTGGTGTGGTGATGCAAAGCAAAGGGGGAAGGTGCTGTCACCTGTCACCTCCCCTGAAGGTGGGCTGCAGCAGAGAGGACGCCTTTGTGGATTTCCCACCTCTGTAACAAGAAGTCCACACTCACTCGTGCGTTTGACTGTAGGTTCCTCCTGTGCTAGTCATGGTGCCACATCCCATGGCGGGGCAGGAGGAGTTCCCAGCCATGCACATGCCATTGTGGGAACGGCCTCTGCCCTGTTCAGAGCCTGGGCAGGGAGTGGATGGAGGCATTTCCGTGTCCTAAATCCCCATGTCACCTTTTGGTCCCCCATAGGGAAGGGTAAAAGCTGCTGTTCTGGCAGCTCAGAGGGAGCCATGGCTTGGGCAGCACCTCTGTCCTGCCGCCACCATGGGGCTTTGTCCTGCCCTTGTGTCCTTCCCCATGGGACAAGGCTGTGCAGGCTGGGGGATACTCCAGGATCAGCTGGACAGGGGAACAGAGATTCCCAGCTGGGCTGAGGTGCCCCTGCACCTGTGGGCAGCTGTCGGGCAGAGCTGCCTGACAAGAGAGGAGAAGCAGCTTGGGGCTCATCCAGCTCCCTCCCTGTCCCTTCCCCCTGCACATGACAAAGGGAGCCCGAGTGACCTGTCTTCCAATTTAAAATTGTATTGAATGCATGAGACATTAAAATAAATAGAGAAAAAACTGAGCAAACATTGTAATTAAATATTTACTGTATATGACCGTATCTTGAGACAGCTGGTGATGAAATCAACAGGCCGTGTTAAAACACTTTTTTTTCTCTCTTGAACAAGAATATTTTAAATAGACATTGAATTGTGAAATGAAATATACTTCCTATTCAGTTGAATTCCCTATTTATCAGCCATTTCACCTACAATGCCATGCACCTCACACACGGAATCAAAATTACCATCTGCTAAATCAAATGCAAAAACAGGTAGAACAAGTACGTTCCCTAGAAAATCAAATCAATATTGAATAAAATACATTCACAGCCCAAAAATTGTCTGCTTTCAAATTATTTTTGTTCAAATATATCCTTCCATATACAAGGATAACTGTATTTATTTATATGTGTACCTATGCTTAAATATGAATATTAATCTTTCAGTTATCTCTAGAGATAATCTAAAGCAGTTTAGTGTGGTTCTAAGACTGCCTGATACATCTTTTTTTAACACTTAATAACTTTGAAAGGCAACAATATATTTTAAATAACTGTACCAAGGTATTCATTTGCTCAGTTTTAGCTGACATGGTACTGCAGTCTTAAAACACCAGAATGTTGTAATTTCTTTTTTCCTTTAGTCTGTATTTGTATAGAATGCACTAGGAGCATTCTTTATTACTTTTCCATTGATTTCAGAGAATATAATGAAGAGGTTTTCCTTTCAGATCAAAATTTCCCTTAGCTCTACAGTACAGTTTTAAAGTGTTTGTAGCATCACTATTTAAGGTTGCATTCTGTGACAAGCTTTCCTTTAATAAAAAAGCACCTAAGTGGTTAAATTTGAAAAGAAGGTTCTTCCAGGTATTGTTCCTACTGAACTCTATAAACTCTAGTGAAATTCAGTATATCTACTGTTTACCTTTTTATTCTGAGCTGTGTGTTCTACTGTCCTTGTTCACACTGAAGAGTTGAGAGTTCAACAAGTGTGGGGTTTTTATGTCACAGGCTTCTTTTGAAATTGTACAATACATAAAAATAAACAAATAAACACAGGCATAAAAATATACACAACAAAACAAGACCACTGCAGAACAATTGCATGACGTATAAAAGAGCTTCTAAGTAATACACATGAAGATTTAATTCCCAAAACCATTTTAAAAGTCATAGAAGAAATATTCCCAAATATCTAGTGAATCATCTACTTGATGCTTAACTTTGGTTGCAACTTTCTCTTTAATAAGCAGTGTAATGAATCTTTTCCTGTTTATTTGATTTGTAATTTCAGTCCTTCACCAAAACCATTTTCAAGCACGTGATTTCCTTATCTAAGCTGTCATTTAAGAGAAGCACACTTTATCTTTCCTCTGAGCTCATTACACTATCTAATACCTCTGTTGGCATGCATCCTTTTGTATAGAATGTATCCTTCCCACCACTGACATAGAGAATCAGTGAATTATTTTGACAGTATATGTGTAACACTGAAGTACAATATGTATTTTTTAAAACAGGTTGGATCATTAAGTAGTAACGTTTATTTGTTGGGTTTTTTTTTTTTTAATATTAGCTCCTTTAGGTAATTTAATGCTTTTTAGAACATTTCCTTAATCTCTAAGGAATTCAGTAAAACCTACTCTTAACTTTGCATATTAAAAAACTCTCATAGAGATCCTGGATGGTGATCTCTCTCCCTCTGAAACCAGCAGTGGGTCATAATTGTGGAACTTTGTCTCTCTAATGTTCGTATCCACTTGGCTGTTTGCCTTGCTACCCACGAGCCTAATTTGGGGTTGATGTTATAATTGCTGGACCTGCTCCATGGAAGTGGTGTCCTGCTGTCCTTGCTGAGGAGAGGTGACTTTGACAGTCTCGTCGAGTGGACATTGCAGCTTTGGTATTTCCAACAGGGGATAGGGGCTTGGAAGGATCCTGCCAGACATCTGTTTGTGTGTAGCTCTGGGGGAGACTCTTCTGCCTGCTCAATTTTTACATAATGCTCTGAAGGTGCATTAAAGAAATTGCTGGGAGAATGTAATAAATCTTAGTCAATTTAAGTGGCACAGTCAAGGCAAATTCTTCTCTAGTACAGACAAAACTAGGACAAAAGGCTACAAGTGAAAATTAGTGCCTCAAAACAATATCAATTTGCTGTGGTACCTTTGTTGCCTTCCTGTAAAACCAAAACTGGTCTTTACAGGAAGCGTTAGGAATTCCCAGACTGGGTTTTGGTATTCTGCTCCCTGGGGCAGAATAACAGTGGTGGAGAGAGCTTAATTCTGCTTTTTCTGAGTCAGTCTTCCTGGTAAAGGGGTTCAGTCTGGACAAAAGGTTGCTCTGAATATCTGTTTGTCACTCATTTTTTTTTCTGGCAAGCAAGATGTGTGGCCTTGGAGTTCTCCTAAACCTCAATCGGGACTGGTGATGAGAGTTTGACTGCCTTTCCTTCAGCCTCATTTCTCTCTTTCTCTACAAGACATGCACTAAAATTGTAGGAGAGTCCCAGTTTTGCTCTAGTCAAGTCCATCTCCTTCATGTGAGGAGATGGAAGATGGAAGCACAGCAACACAGGGGCCCAGGTCAGTAAAGGGGAGTCAGAGCTCTTGGCAGTGCTGTATATTTAAACCTGCTCCACATGCAGGATTAAATCAAATAACATTTGGAAGATGAAAAACAAGTCAGAAAAATAGTTTCTTAATAAGCTAGACTGCTCATGTAAGGCTTTTATAGTCTGCTGAGTGTCCTGGAGTAAATTAAGACGAGCAGTCTTTTGAGCAGGATGCTGAGTCAAGTTACTTTGTTCAGCAGTAGCCCAAACCCTTGAAGTCAGATGTGGCTTTCTACAAAACTAATGCCGTGTACCTCATATACAGAATCAAAATTATCATCTGCTCAATCATATGCAAGTAAATAGCATATCACTATCCACTTTTTACCTCCAATGTTACCCTTTATCTGAAATGATATGTAATTTTGAAAAAAACAAAGTCAAGTTTCAAATAATGGGACATATACTTGTAGCTGTGAGAATACACTTATTGGAAGAAATTATCAAATTCAAATGATCCCTAACTATAGACTCTAGGATGTTTACTAATAAAGGGAAAGAAATTCTACCAATACCCAGCATACTCAGATACTGATTGGCTTTAGCAATCTTGGAATTTTACTGCTTCTGACGTACATTTCACCTGTGTTTGGGTGTCAGGCATTTGGAAACAAGTGCTGCAAATTTAAAAGAAGAAAAAACAGTATTGAAAAGTTTGATCAGTTCCACATTTGATCTTCCTTCTGAGCAGAAGGCTAAAGATGCCCATAAATTAAAATAAACTTGACTGGATACCATTGCTGCTAGTTCTAAATTAACAGATGAGAAATCTGCTCCAGCAGCATCCCTTCTGATACCACCTAATTTAAATTAATTGCCTGTCTGTGACTCCAAATCAAAAATTAAGAATCAGACCGAGCCTGCAGTATTAATATTGCACCCAACTATTTAATCCTGGAAATTGTTCTTCTAGAGCTCAGCTTCCAAGGACAACTGCTATGAGGTTCTGTGCAATGGGAATATTGATTCTTCTCCACCTCACCGAGCTGCTCTAAAATCTTTTGGCATTAAACTCTGCATATATGTGCTATACAGACCAGAGAGCTTAACCTCTCAAAATATGTTTTACACCTTCCTCAGAGATTTTGTGATGTTGTATTTGGTTTCAAAGTGACCATATCCTGGGTTTCATAATCCATATGCTCATGATCTAGGTAGGCATTGATGAGAGTTACAGGTTATTTCCAGAGATTATCTTGGGAATGATGCAAAACTATGGAGCATGTTCCTAGGGAGAACATATTTACTTTGAAGGAAGTTATCCCAGCTGTCCTGTGTGAGTTCAGTACAACCAAGTCCATGGCTGGGATGAAGATATTGATTAGAAGCTCAGTGTGGTGGATCAGGGAACACGTTTTGCTCGTGGTTTGTGTGGTTTGCTCGGTTATGGATTTGATTTAATAAGTAAGGGATCTGAATAAGTTGGTTGTGACTTTGATGCAGTGTACAGCATCCCTAATTTGATAGGTCATTAGTCTGCCAGGTTTAACTAAATAACAAATTGCAGCTTTTGTCAGCTCCAGAGATAAAACAAGGTGGAATCTGCATACTCTCAACCTGCTCTTTCTCAGTAATTACATCGTTCAGGTGATCTAAGCTTCTACCTTGTGACTCATTCCTTAAAATAACACCTTTAAAAGCAGGTGTTCAATGCTAGGTGGAATTACATGAGATTTGCTGGTCAGCTGCTCTGTCTTTAAAAGCAGCCCAGTGTTTCTAATAATGTCAATAAACACACCCTGCTGAGAGGGTGTTCCTAAACCTACAGCTGTCTCAGTTTCTCTGGTCCTACTTGCCCTACTAAGGCAGGATTCAGATTTGACAGCAATAATGTTTTGATGTAGACCCCTGTGATCTGAGAGGTGGTTTATTTTCTCTGAAAGAAAATTTCAATAGCTTTTGTTTGAACAGTTAGATGCATACATGGTTACTTGTTTGGCAGAACCTCTGATTTCTCTGAGCAGGAGGAGTTCATCTTTGTACACACAACTGATCGTGGCTGATGAAGATACTTCTAAATATCACTCAGTAACTTTAAATCCTGACCAAAATCCAGTGCAGCAGTGATCTGCTCAAGGCATTTTCACCCAAATTTTCACGGTACTAGCACAATGAAAGTATAACATATTTGGAAGTTCTGACAGGTCCCAGGGCTTTCCACTCAAAGTCACTCTTCCAATAATTCTTAAAAATATTCCAGCCAAAACTGCTCTAGCAAAGCTTTGACAATTGAAAGAATTTGTATTTTCTTGAAAACTAAAAGATGGTGACTAATGACTTCTCTAAATATTGATGAAAATTATGAGGGAGAAAAGAGCCAAAAGTCATATGTGTAGGATGTTTAATACCTCCTAGCAGACAAAATTGACTATTTTTATCTGAAGATCAGAAGTGATTTCTAAGATTATGGAACTGAATAAATTTCCTTTTTTAATAAATTATCTTATTTTTTCGTTGTAACCTAATGAGGTATTATCCACAAGTGGGATAGGTATTGAAAGAATAGCAGTAATGTTAAATAATGGCTAAGTCTCCTTGCATTTCAAGAGGTCTAAATTTTGTACAGCTAAACATGCACAGTGTATGCAGAAATAAAGAAAAATAAGCTAAAAGAGGTAAGTATGGAGAAAATTGAATTCAAAGATGAGCATCTAACAAGAAAGCCGAATGGCAGACACCCACTTTCTTTGTACTCTTTTTTGCTGGCTAACTTGTTTTTCTAAACTGTCTTTAAGATTTAAGTGTGCTTTAATTTAGTGAGGGAGCAGGAATGCATTGCATTATTCTAGGAGACGTTGATCAAAACAAACAAATACTGTACTGAGATACAAGTAGAAAGCTGGGGGTGGAGGAGGGGCATGATTTCCAGGTATGATGATCCAAAAAATTTAGAAATGTAAATTCAGTTAGGGGAAATGCATCCCTGTGCCGAGAGCTGGGAGAAGCCCTAGGCACCCTTCAGGCCTGCTTAAGCCCTCTGTGAAGGCTAATCAGCTGCATAGCATGAATTTTCAATTCCAGATAAATATGCATTTTACAAATAGACTGCAGAACAAGAATTATTTATTGGACATGTTTGTGAATAATTTGAAGTCTAGGATGAATGCTGTCATTTTAAAAATCCATTTACAGGCAGTTTACAAGTGGGTAGGGAATAAAAAAATCAAGTTTAAGAAATATTATTTTTAAAAAACATTTTCCTAGATGTTAAAAAAGCTCAAACATGCTTCATGGTAGGGAAAATGAGGACTTGCACTTCCTGGGGGGAGCTCTTGGGCATGCCAGAATAAAATTTTAATTGTTGTA
Organism: Edolisoma coerulescens; assembly: GCA_013397115.1. NCBI lineage: Eukaryota > Metazoa > Chordata > Aves > Passeriformes > Campephagidae > Edolisoma > Edolisoma coerulescens. Next base: position 1,406,294 of record VWZW01003626.1, on the reverse strand, counting down.
TATTTTGGATCAGAGCCTGTTTTCCCTCTTGGGGAAAGGAGTGCTCTCAGTTTTGGGCAAGTGTGTGGACCAAGTGGGATTTTCATGGTGTGGGATTCCAGGGGTGGGATCCTTATTCATTCTCTTCCTCCATGGAACAGTTAGTAAGTGTCTGACTCCACAGAATCTAAAAGTAGTTCTATAAAAATGAGATGGCATGAGGATATTCACCTAATTTTTCCAAAAAACCTGCCAAATGAAGTAAAACTTTATAGCTCTCTAGTGTTGTGGGATACACGTCGGAACGTATGCACAGCCATGCATCCCCACCCCTGAGCTTTGAGGAGAGGAATATACTCCTTTTCAGGCTGAATACAGAGCAACTGGGCAGCTCATTTTTCCATAAATTAGCTTGAAAGCAGCTCTTCTGCTTCCAGGTACTTATCCTAATTTCTCACCGTAATTAATTCATGGCTTGTTTATACTCATTTGTCCTTGTGCCAATATTCTACTGGTTGCTTAAGTAATTTTTCTCTCTCTTCATGTTTACATACCCAGATATATTTATAGGGAACAGTCATATCCCTTCTTAGCTATTGTTTTGAGAAGCTGAACAAGCCAAGCTCTTTTAATCTCTGCTTGTAAAATAAATTATCATTTATTTTGCTTGAGCACACTTGTTTGCTAGGAGGTTATTTTTGTTCCAGTCTGCGCTTTAATTATTCCTTGACTTTCTTATTTGTCAGGAGAAAACAAGAAAGAAAAAAATTGAAAAAAAAATAAAAATGAGGTAATGTTTTTCTGTACCAAAGCAGGCGTGGGACCCACAATGACATATGTAAAAATGACAGCTGGATAAACACATGAAAAAGCTGTTACTCTTATATTGCTGGAGTGCATTTGGGATGGAGTCTTTTGACACAAAATGGTACAGTGGGTGTCAGAATGCAGCATTTGCAAATTCCTACCAGGAAGTGCCAGCTCAGGAAAACAGTTCTTTTTAAAAGCTAAACTAAATAAGTTATATCTTTTGTGTAAGTTCATCAGGGAAAATTTCTGAATTGTCTAACTGTAGACATTGCTTGCTGCAGATACAAAATTATTTTCTTGCTTTATGTTAAGTTTACAATGACTTGATGTGAAGGAAGAGGATTATTTCCCTTCAGGTTAATCTTCCAAAACTTGTCTTCTCACAGACATGTTTTGTCCCAGAAAGTGACTTGGTAGCAATAAAAGGCCTAGTGTAGAAAATGTTAATGAAGAAAGTACCGGTTATGGTTTGTAGTTGAAACTGCTTTCTTTCTATAAGTCAGATGAAAACAAAACATTTTCTAAAATTAATGTTTTCATTAAATTTTCATTCACTGGTGGTACAAACCTTTGTGCAAACAGCAACGTCCCCTTGTCCTCTGCCAGCCATTTTGCCAGTGCTGTCACATCACTAGGGACCCTCCCTTGGAGATCCTCTTTTAGGAGTAATGGATTTGACTGAATCACAGCAAGAAGTGGCACTCCTAGGGTAGAACAGGTTTTTGCTCAGTTGTGTTTTGTGCCATCCTGCTTCACTGTGCAGTGTCACACAGCTGTGGCAGCAGTGACAGAAATATGGTGACGATTAGGGGGCATCTTCTCTGGAGTTAAACCTTCTGCCTGGCAGAAATTAGTGACAACAGTAAAGCTTCAGGCAGGAGGACAAAAATGTGCTCTTTTCCTCACTGACTTACTGCCTCAGTGCCCTCTTCCTCAGCCCCTAGCTGTGCTTCTGGCTCAACATAAATGATACCACTTTTCAAAATTCAGAAACATGGAGAATTAGGATTTTGGACACCACAATATAGGACACAGAAAGTAGCCCAGAACCAGAAATAGCAGGATCACTCTGCAAGTACCTGCAGAGTGTCTGTACAAGACAGAGCAGCTCAGGCAGTAGCACGGCCATGTTTCCCAGCGGCACGCTTGATTTAATTGCCTTTGGGTTGATCAGAAGGTTTATAACCTTCACATAAATGTGCCCCCACACATGGGTGGCTATGCTATTTTCAAATGTGTGCACAGCAGCATGCTGTCATGTGGATTTATCAGCTCAAAGCTGCAAAGGAGACATTTGGATTCAACAACAAACTGACAAATAAATTTCCAGTACAAAGGATTCTTTCACATGAAACTATAAAAGGATGTTGATAATTAGAAACAGTCACACATCTTCCCCTCTCCCCAATTTCTCAAATACACAAAATAGCTCAAACTAGAAATTCTAATATTTCACAAGTGTAGCCTATGTATAATTATAATAACACCATATTCATTTAAATGTTATCTATTAAATGTTTTAATATTAAGAGAGTGCAATAAAGCCCACATGACAATAAATAATGATCCAAATGCCTCATCTTTACCTGACAGCTTAAAGACTTTCCTTAACCTGCTTTCAGATCCATGCTTCTAGGTCATTCCCTTAGATAGTTCTTGCTTTTTGTGTCTTTAAATATTTAGATCTCAGCTTGGTGGATGAAATTCAGGTCAAGACATGGATTAGGTAGGGATTAGGCAGCAGGAATCTCAATTTTGCAGCCAACATCTTGGGAATACCATGTTAATTGTAGGTCCACAGGGATGCTCCTGGAGCTGCTGCTTGTCCTTCTTTCCTGGGACTTGGAATGAGAAGTAGATTGCAGATTTTTCCCAGGGAGAAAAATGGTGTCATCCGCAGATATTAGAACTTGGCCGCCATCATAATGATTTGGTGGGAACGAAGCTGGAGAAAAAGCATAAACTCATTTTCTCATTTATGGGGTTGCCTGGTGCTGCTGAGGGCACCTGAAGAGATAGGAATTAAAAACAGCTACTTGCTAAATGACTTTAACTGAGACCCTAGGAAATACTTATCTATGACTCTTACTCTCGAGGTCAGTTATTTGGCTGACCCGCTGTATTCAGAGTCCTCTTTTGCTTTGGAATTTTAGATGGCTGTGTTTTGGTTTGGTTGTTTGGAAGTGGTTTTTAGGGATTTTTTGTTTTGTATTGTTGGAAAATCTATGATGAAAACTATAATTCTTCTTAATTTTCCATAGGCAAACAAGGACTGATGGAAGCTACAGGAAGAGGTGGTTGGAAACACGCTAGCAACCTGAGGAATCTGACTCTTCTCTTCATCAAGAATTTCATTGAAAGACTGTGATAAAATTGAAGTACATTCTGGTTTTCTCCTTTGTTTTTTGCTTGCCATCACCTGTGCTGTTTTTAAACGGATGCCACTATTCCCTAATGCTGTACTTTACATCATATTACACTCCTTGTACCAAAATACCATATAACACACTTAGCCAACAAAACTTACTCTGTAATGTTTATACAGATAGGCAGCATAAAATCATAGTGAGCAAACCCCAAACATCAATGCCCAATACCTTGTATCAGGTTTCAAAAAGGTCATAAGTCTAAAAGAAGCAAAAGAAAAGCCCACAAATTTCCATTTCTTGGCCTGGTATGAGCATCCGGCCTGTCAGGCCTGGCCTTTGGAGACAGGTCTGACCTATGGTAAAACAGGCGTTTCCAGGGGCGCCTCGGCACAGGGAGACACTTGATAAGCGGCATCTAAAAATATTTTCTGGAGCAGGGATTTTCTGTGGGATGCTGTATTTGTTTAGTCTCAGCCATCACTTTCCTTCAGAAGTACTGCTGGCCTGGTTGCCTTCTCATGCTCGTGCAGCCCTACTGACTTAGCGCTGCTTTGAGCACTAATGTCAATGAATTAAAGAGCAGATTTCCAAAAAACTGTGTGCATCACCGCTGAAAGTGTCTTGATGGAGGATGGGCACTGCGCCAATTCACTGAGAGTGCTCTGGGTTGGAGTACATCAGCAAGCTCATGCTGATTCCTTCTCCAAGAATTTCAGCTGATGGAGCAATTCACCTGACAGAAACTCTCGTTTGCCTATATTCTTGCTCTGTAAATGGTCTCATTGATTTCATGGAGTAAGGTGCTGAGAATTTCTCTTGGAGCCTGGTCTGCAGTACTTCATTTGGAAAGGAATAAATTAGCCTGCTACTTGAGCAATCTGCCCATTTTGGGGGGAACGGGGCAATCAGACACCTCTCTGCAGGCTGCTTTGCCTCTGGGTGTGCAAACACCACTGCAAACTGAGTGCTCTGTATGGGAAGTGAAAGGATAACTGAGAACGTGCTCCTCAGTGTGCTGCCCAGAAAACAATGGGAAATGATACTGCTGATGTCTTCCTAATTCTTAAAATTAATACATCTTCACAGTCCATCCTTTGAGCCAATTAAACAGCTTAAGTAGCAGTACTGGATTTAAGATAAAATTATTCTTAATATGGGCTTTCTTGGATTTTCCTTAGGAAGATAAAATTTTTCTTGCTAGGAAGAAGCATAAATAGAACTTGGAAATAGTTGAAACATCTTGTTTTGTTTTGATTTGATTTTTGCTGATCTTCATTTCAAAAATAGACAAGCTGATTTAACCATTTTTCTTTCTAGCTGACAAGAAACGCGACGCTTTTTAAGAAATGAGTGTTTTATAAAGGAAGCATTGACAAGCTGTCTCACTGCTAGGTGCTGCCTGAATATCAAAACAGTTATTTTAAATGCTTGTTCTTCAAGAGGGTTTTGTTTTGCAATCCAAACCAATAAATAACTCTTTTTAGTGCGTGGTTTTATTTTCTGAGGTATTTAGCAGCCTGGCATTTTAATGATGGCTGCACAGAAAGAGAGAATCATGTCAACAGCAAGCCAGGAACTGTCTCTCTGTCTTGCTTTCTCCTTATTTCCCCTCAGCCTTGTATATCTCACATGACCCGATACATCATTATTTTTGTAACACAAGACAGAACATATGTCACACTTCTGACCTTAAGAGTAAATTGTGCTCTTATTAAAAGTGAAAACAACAACCCAAATGCTTCTCTTTTTTTTTTTCAACCTACCAAAATGAGAAGCCTGAATTAATTGCCGCTTCCACAACTTAATGTGAACCCAAACCCTGAACGCAGAACTAATTGAGCTTATTTTTATATTGAATAACATGGGCTGAGCAGGAGGCGATGTCAATTCTTGATTACCATTCTAATTGCCCTGAATATCTCCCTGTGGCTGTCAGCGAGGTGATGCCCATACACATGACTAAATCTGGCATGCTCTGCAAACCCAGTGCCACCAAGACAAGCAGTCCCTGAGTGACAGGCTGGCTTTGCCTGCTTGCAGGGGAAGGTGCTGCTGTGCTCTACAGCGTTTAACATAGGGCACATGACACTAAATCCCATTAGGAGTGGCGAGAGCAGCATGATTATTTACATTTTCAACAAATAGAAGGGCCAGATGTGGTGGCAAAACCCAAGTGTTTTGTTTGCTAATTAGCAGCATCAACAATACAGGGTAATCTTCAGCAAATATTTGCTGTCTAAAGAAGAGTTTTTAAAGAGCCAAAAACTTCACAGATTTCAGTTTAATATCATTTTCTCCCGAGTTCACCTGCACAGTTAAGATGAAATGGATTAAGTTCTTTTCCCCTTATTTGCGTTTCTCCTTTTTTTGAAAGAACCATCACATGAATGAGCAAGTGTCTTTCTGGATGAACTTTCATTATATCAGAAAGCCTGATTAGAAAGTAAAGAACGGCTGGTCTACATATTTTATGAGCTTCCTTAGAAAGAAAGGTTTTTGAGCATACCACTGTCATTCAGTATTTCTCTGGCTCCTTCAAGTTTTCATTTCTTTCAACAAGTGTTTCTTACTAATAGGGCATATAGAACTTAGCAGATAAAGAAGAATATGATGAAAACCAAGGACCCATTTGATACACACTGTTCTATTTTTTTTTCTCTAAAAGAAGATATCTGGTTTTCTGCCTTGAGCCTGATACTAATCTTGCAATGCTAGTTGGGAGTGTGGGTCTCTGAAGTACTGGATCTTTTTGCAGCTCCAGAGTTTCAGATCTATTTCCATCAAAGGGCATGAGGATGTATTTATGCTCAGCAAGTAAAGACTTTTCTGGTGTCACAGGACTGATCATGGAATATTGTTTTGAGCCTGTAAAATTTTATTAAAATAGAACACTTGGCCAATACTGACTCAAGGGCATACTACTAACCTGGACTAAGGAAATTGAGGTTGGATGACTTCTGTGGAAGAAGGGTCTTCCCCAGTTTTTGACAGGGCAAATCGTTTTGTCTCCTCCATCTCAGTTCTCCCAAAAGAACAAGACTAAAGGCACTTGTTGGCTCCCTTTCTTTGCCTGTCTCAAGTACGTTGGCCTGCATGAAAGCAGCTCTGTCTTTTAACCCTCCCCAGCTCAGACAGATGTATTTTCAGCTGCATTTTAATTCTCAGGTACTTTGTGGGGCTGCTGCATTTAAAACATATACCTGTATGTATATATATGTGTGTGTGTATAAAATCATACCTGTGAAGAAACAGACTGATAGTCTGATTTCTTAAGTCCTTTTTTGATTCTGCCCATGTGGCACAATACAAGTGTCAGAGATGCTTGGAATGTCTCTGCTCTCCTTAGGAGCTGAGCGAACCTCATGACACAGGGAGATGGCTAGACAGGATATTTTCAAACTGAGTGTCACTGAAATGTAGTCAAGAGTCAAGTCTGCCAAGGAAGCAGAGATATCATCACAGAGCACAGACAAGGGTGTCAAATCCCTACACTGCTGTATTCCATTTTTAATTTTCACATGCTAATTGGTTTCCTTTCATTCACAACTAGAACATCGAAGAAGTTTGGTCTGGTTAGAAATCCAGCTTTTAAATCTTTCAGTATACAGGCAAGTTGGTTTTTCTCCAGTGAATCAGGAAATCTTTCAGAAAAAAAAAAAATTGCATCCTGAAATCTTGCATCTTAAAATGTTAGGTGAGGCTGCACATCAGAGAGGGATTAAATCATATGCTGTAGAGTTTTCTATTAAGCAACTTTTTGCAATGTAGAAAACATGACCACATAATTTTAGCTCATTTTCCCTTGCCCTTCCCCTCATCTTTTTAGAAATAACCATTTTAGCTCATAAGCTTAGCTTCAGAAAATACCTTCATTGTCAATTTTGCCCCTAACAAGCTCTTATTTTACAGGAGCTTTAGGTAGTTTGCAGGACTAAAATGAAGCAGCACGAGTTCTGAACTGCTTGACTCCATAGCCAACAGCTCCCAGGTGCACAGGAAGAACTCCTAAATCTTTTGTTTTAATAGAAATACAGCTGGAGACCCCAGCTTCAGAAAATCGATGTGTCAGAGCTCTGTGGCAGCTCCTGGTGCTTTGTCAGTGACATCTCATCAATGCTGCGGCCCCAGAAGAGAGAGCATCATAGGCTTCGTACATATTTTATCGATATTATTGTGTTTCCATTGATTGCCTGCCACTGCAATGGAGTTGTTGTGATTTATGGTCTTCTGCTGCTTTTCCAGAGAGGGACTTTGTGACCTGAAGGGTCTGTCAAGCCCAGGGGGTCTTTTTTTGCAGCCTTGTGTGCAACTTGTGAGCATTACCCCAATGAACTCGTTGCTGGGTGAAAAGCACATGAAGAGCAAGAGAGATAAAAAGAAGCGGTGAAGAAATAGGTGAGTCATTTTCTGAGATTCCCAGAAGCAGGAGATTAAGTTCCTGAGACTGCCTGTGTAGAGTGCATCTGGAGGAGGCTATCTTGGTGCTGTTTCACATGTAGAAGGTGATAGAGGCTGAGCCTTCTCAAAGAAGGGTGTTAAATGACTCAGGGAGTCTCTTTCATGAGAGGCTCAGGCTCTGAGGGGATGGCAAGGAGGCAGTGGGAGGGGATTTGTGGAGAAAAAAGCACTCTTGAACTGCACTGAAGCATACAGGCTTATATTTGCTCTGAAGTGCCCACTCAGAAACCCAACTTCGCAGAGCACAAAACAAATACAAGTTGAAAATATTTAACATACAAAATGGAGCATTAGTCACAATGCGATGATATTTGACACTGCACTGTTGATGTGCTCCCTCAAGAATAAGGCAGTTTCTTCCAGCCTTTCTTATAACACAGAGGGAAGCATAACAATAAACTACTGACTTTGTCCTACATAAGTACACATTTCTTTCTATGTAAACAGTAAGTTAACAGGGAAGGTGTTTGCTTTATGAAAATACATAGCCATTCACAAGCAGATTTTAGTTACACAAAGCACACTTTTATTTGCTTTCAGGAAAATTAGAGCAAATAAATCCCACTCTCTTGATTCCCTTACTTCAATTGATCCTGTCATAACAAAAAGTGCTCCTGTTCATCTTTAACATGCTGATCTAGAATGCAGTTCAGAAACACTCAGATCAGCAGACAACTTCTAGATTTGAAATTTAACTATGATTAAATATTCTCCTTAATATTATTTTCAAGCTGTATGTTGTTACAGGCACAACCTAAGTTGGGATGTGGAGATGGCTGAGTGAGTACAGCTGACATGCTGTGAAACAGAAAGTCTGCAAGGTAATGTGTCTTGGTAATGCCATTAACTCTCTGATCTCCTGCAATTCAGAGCAGGGGGTGAGAATGGTTTTCAGCAGCAGCCTGAACACAGATGACGAAAAATCACCAAGCTAAAACTAGCCGCTGTATTATTGATTATCTGCAATTTCTGACTTTCGATTTATGTAACTGAATTTTTCCACAGCTGTTTTAAAAAGTTTGCCACTATAAGAAACTATTTCACGACTGATATTTGAGATATGCTTCTTAATAAGGATTGTAGATACTCTAATTCCAACTTAAAATATTTCCATCTTAAATTTATTCTATCCATTCTTAATCCAAAAATAAGGCAATCTTTTATTTTTTTCTTTCTTTAAATTTCCCCCTCTCCTAGATAGATGTCCCAAAAAGAATAATTGATCTGTTCTCATCTCAGGCTTTAATTTATCCAAATTAATGCAATTCTGTCCAAGAATTTGATGGCACCAGAGTTTCCATGCTTGAAGGGAAGTCAGGACAAGAACTATATCTTTTACACTGAAAAATGTGCACAACCTCACCTTATTTTACAATCATCAGTGTGGAACTTAAGGTAGTAAGTATTTGAAAACCACACTGCATTGGCAGAGAGGTGAACTAACACCTTTGTGTGATTCTATTAATCTAATTTTTCCATAAGTTAATACAGCAATCAGAAAAGAGCTTCCCAAAACAGTGCCTATGTGTAAAGTAATGTAGTCACTGTTATTTTGACTCACAAGATTAGAGAGCATTAGAAATCTTGTTCACCATTAGCTTTGTTCCAGTTTCTTCCAGTAATGTTAAAAATAACAAAACCCCAAAGCCCCAAGTCTGTTTCTGCTTAAAATATAGCTGGTGGTCATCAGCTAGTACTTCAGTGGTTTTATTCATCAAAATATTTTAATGGAGTCCTAAATAATTATTTTCAAGAGTGTCTGAAGGGCACTAGAGATCAGTAGCAAACAATAAATTAACTGAAAAAGAATGTAACTTAATGTCACACAGTGCAAATAATAGTATGAATTACACTGATTGTAATTACCATTTAAGAAAAAACCCTGGGATTTACATAGTGTTATAACAGGCTAATTTTTTTCTTTTACAAACAGATCAAGCCTGAGAAAAAGAAAGGTTCTTTCTACCTTTAAAAAGACTCCCCCTTCCATTCCACCTCCCAAAAGTGCAAGAAACTGGTTTATTCATACATGTGTTGTCAAGATGCCAAATGTCTCAGTGGTGACCTGATTGTCAAGGAGCAACGTGGCCCTGGGTTGGAAGGTCAGGGCTCCACTGTGCCCTGGGGGTATCTCGCTCTCATGCTGAAAAAGACCCAGCCACGATGCCTCCCTTGTTGCTGGCCCCCTTCTCAGCCGGGCTGGAGGGGAAGCCTCAGTCATGGGGAGAAAACGAGCAGTGAGGAGTTTGGTCTTTCTGCCTTCAGCATTAGCATAGAAATTATACAGAAGTATCTACAGCATTACAAATGCATACTAATTATACAAGAATAGATTGCAGATGTTTTCTCAAGATGAATAGCAGCTCACACTGCAAGGATACTGATTGGTTCGAATGGTAGCACTTTGGAGGGTCCCAAGGTTCTCCCTGGACAGAAATACTAAGGAGAGTCATGTTAAAATACATGTCCAAGTTTCTTTTTGGAATATCTGAAGATGATAAATAAATGCATTGTGAATTGTTGCTTGAAAGTATTGTATTAGCATGGAAATGTGACCACATCAGCCTAAACAGAGTGATTCTATGGCTGCCATAAGTGAATCAAATTTTATGACCAGGGCTATAAGCTGAGTCTATAAGCTGGCTTGATCAATTTTTATAAGACACAGTTTATAAAGGCGTGGTGGGTATGTTCTCATTTGTGATTCATGGGTATGATTTTTTGGCCAAATCAATCAGTTCATCAAATTACTTATAAGTGTCTGCATGGGTCTGTTAGAAAAAAGATTAGGCTCACATCTTCAGCAGGCAATCCTCTGGAAACAGAGGTCAGGATTGACCAATGAGCTCCAAAGCTCGTACAAGAGTCCCATGGTTTATTTCTTCTTTCAAATAGTGCATATCTAACTTTCTTGAGAGCAGAAGCATTTTTTTCTGGTATGGGTTGCACATTGTGATGTATCCCAGACACATTGCAATTCCGTTCAGGGGGAAGAGTGGTGAGCTTGATATGGAAATGCTTTTGCCATACATGAAAGGAAAGCTTCAGTATTTATTTTTCTAAGGTGAAAAATGAAAACGTGAAAGCTGCGTGTCATTTAATTCTGAAAAATGACCTGACCAGATGTCAAAATTATTAAGAAGCAGCGTGACAGCCCTTGGATGTCAACCCTTGAAAATAAGACAAGCAAGACAAGGAGATATTGAAATAAGTAGACTGAAACTAAGCTCTGTGTGCATTTTCTTAAAGGGGAAACAAAAGTCTGTCTATAAAAATTGGCTTTATCATTTCCTCCCAGCAGTCAGGAATGTCATCTGAAGTTTGCCAAGTTATGGGGAAATTTCAGGCTGTAACATTGATGACCTGTTAGCATGGCTTTATCTAAGGAAAGCTGTCTTGGACACATTCCCCAGAGATGATTTATAAAATGAAAAGACTTTCTAAAATGGCTTTAACATGGGGGAGCATTTTTTGCCTACTCCTTGCTGTGATTTCTGTTCTCTAACAAAGCCCATCGGCTGCATAGGATGGACTGGAGGTGGGTACGGATGTGCAAAGGCTTCATTGACTGTCATGCTGATGATAGCCAAGGTCTGAATGGCCCCCCAAAAAGAGCTCTTATACTTTCTTATCCCTTGTATAGGTTATGTACAGTCATTACAGGCTCACCTGTAATGTGAAATTCCAATAATTTTGGCATTGGAACCAGATAAATTATTTCGTGATAATGCTTACTGTTCTACTGAGAAAAAATTTTTCTTTGTTTTTATTTGGTTTTTTATCTGAAAAACACCTTATAACCTTTTCTCAAACTCCACCTTTCTCAGACAGGTTGCTGCAAGCAGATGTTTAGCTAAGGTAATAGGTAATAAGGTACTTATATCCTCTATTTGGAATTGAATCTCTGCTCCGTGACAGAACAACAGATGGGTTAAACATTGGGTTCTTCTGCAGTGCTGCTGTTCATTCCATTCCTATTCTAGCAAAGCTAATAAAAAATGCTGGTTTAGATCTGCTGTCCTATTCTTAATTGTTTCTTTGGTGTAATCAGACCTTTATTGATTGATAAAAACATGAATCTTGCATTTTTCTGCAAAGATAATTGATTTTCACCATTAATTTCTGAAGGAAAAAAGACACAAATTAATTTCTGTTAAAAATTTTTATAAACTGTCTTATTCTTTGCTACTGAAAGTTAATTAGGAGTCACATAATTTTTTTTTAGCATCTTCTAGCTGCAGCATTTCATTTATGAATTATAATTACACTATTTACCATCTTTCATTGCTGATGTCAGTCATCAGCTTTCAGGAACCTGTAAGTTCAACAGAGTCTAATGTTTGAGAGTTATATCAAGAAATTGAATATCAAAATTTCTATAAAAAGAAAAAGGAAATAATATATGGTAATAACATATTTGGCTAGAGAAATTTGTCAAAGGAACAGAATTTTTTGAATAAGTTTATCACGTGCTTGGAGGAACCCATCATTTCTCCACCATTTTGAGTTTCTCTTTGTTCCCAGGGGCTCTGGGAGATTTCAGCAACCACTTTGTAACTGGTGACTATTACTGCTGTTTTTCTTGCCTGCTGTTTATTTTGGGCTTTTTTTTTTAGTAAACTGCTATTTTTTTCACTTATATCTCCTCCTATTTGTGTCTCCTTAGTGGTGGAAAGGGATTAGATGAAACTAAAGGGGAGGTGGGTCATTTTGGAGTGTCCACCCCCTTGACTTGTCTTGAACCAAGACAACATGGCAAAGCAGAATCCCAGGCAGACTGCAGATGTTCTTCATACCTCCCTGTGATGAGGGCACGTGTGGGTGTGAAGTGGGGGGCCCATCTGCCGAGCAAGGGTCAGCACAGCAGTTTCCATTCTGTGTTTCTTGGGACTCAGGATCTCTGTCCTGCCTCCCTACCCCAGTGCTGAGCTCTAATACCTGCCCCCCACTCCTCTCATCCCATCTGCTCCAGGTTTCTGTCGTCCCAGACCTTATGGTTTCCGTCAGGCCCTCCCACTGATACCCCAATACTTACAGTGACAAATCTTCCAGGAAAACAGAAATCTTGGAGAAAGTCAGCGCTAGAGACCATGACACTTTATTTAGTAATATATTATAATGGCAATTAATCTTACTGCTGAAAGTCGTGCCTCTCATTTTAATATGTCTGCCTTTAATTCCCGCTTCCTTGTCCTTATTATGGTTTTTTCATAAGTCGCTATCTCTCATTTTCATCAGTAGGCTGATACCATCCTTTAGCAGAAGTTATTGTTATCAATGTTAAAATAAATGTTTGATTTTCCATGAGCAAAATAATAATTTTTAAAAAATATTTCAGGCATTTATGTAGTGTTAGTACACTATTTAGATCAAGATTTTCAAAAGTGCTGGAGAGTATAAAGTGCCATCGTAAAAAATAAAAATCATAATTTCAAAAAAAAGACTTTTTTCTTCTAAGAGAAGAAAAAACCAAACAAAAGTCCTGTACCATGAAACAAGTTGTATTGTGAAGTCAGAGATGCCACTATGTTTGTGAAGAAATAGCCTGAGGATTCAGTTGGCCTCTTCTGAATGGGCCAGACTCTACAAGGTCCAAGCAGTAGGACTCAGCTGAGCACCAATGGTCAGGAAATTTGCTCATGAAAAAAATATGAGCTTTGTGCTTGTTACTTTCAGCACTGCTGATTTCTGGAATTCTGGGTTCCAAAATCAGCATTTGGCAGTATCCTTATTGGCAGTGGTGGTGGTGGTGGTGCAGTGGTGTGTCAGGAGGTAGGTAAAGCTCAGCAAACCAGGTTTTTATTTGCATTGCAAAACAAAGAAGTTGCTTGTCTTCAGACAGCCTCAAGGGTGCTGTGGCTAAAGTAAATTGGGTTCAAAAAGCTGTTTATGGCCCAAATTCAAAATTTCAATACCAGAGAACAGAATTTGAAAATGTAGAGCTGTGATTCTGTGTTGCATGCATGCTCAAAACCAGTCATGGCATAGGAAAATAGGAAACAAACATTAGCAAAAGTGAGTGGAATAAAATAGAATTAGAAAAGACTACTTAAAGAGGCAGATCGTCTGAATCATTTGTCTGATGAACGATGAGTCTATGAATATGGTGCCATTCAGAGCCATGCTTAAAAAATAAAAAAGCTTTTTTTTTTTCTCACTGCCTCTGGGTCCTTGAGTACATCCTGACAGAAACATTTTGATGGGCCTGATACTGCGTGTCTGCGGTCATGTCTGAATTAAGAACAGAGTTCTTGCAGAGATCCCCAGACTGCTGTGAGTGTCTTCAAGAGCAACAGAGCTGTGTCAGCCCAAAGCAGAGCCTGTGTTAGCTTGTGCTGGCAGGTGACAGGTCTCATTAGCGTGCGTGGGGCACAGTGCTAGTATGTCTCTTCTGCTTCTGTCTCTGGGAGAGCATCTCCCGTGGCATCGCTCTTGGCCATGTGGTGCAACCTCTCATGTGGGTACTGGTATGAGAAAGTCTCTGCCTGGGATAATCACACCCAGAATCTAGAGGTACTGAGAAACAGGGGTTTTTTTCTTCTTTCTTTAAGTTTTAAAGTATTCTGGACAAACCTGCAGAGCTATTTTCGATTGAATAAGAAGGTGATGGATTTAATATGTGGGGATATAGATGAGATTTGGTGAATCAGAACTCCAGAATCCTGATGTTGAGATGCTTTGCCCAATTTTTGTTTGCATGATCCTTAATTTATGCTTGACTGTAAGGCAATGGGGTTTTTATAGCCATACGGCTGGGGAGGAGAAGATGTAAACAGTCCCTTTTTCTTACAGTTGCCATAAAAATGATCATGATTTAGCCCAGTGAACTATATTCAAGAAACCTACATCCAGGTAAACCTGAGGCTGACCCCCTTTAAACCTTAGCGTGTTGTCCTTTGAATTCAGGGAATTTTTGAGCCTCTCCTCGTCAAAGGAAGCTGGGCTTGAGAGTAGCTAATAGCCTCAGTGTCCATAACAATTTTAGGATTCAGGCCCCAAAATTAAGGTAGAGCCCTCACCCCTTGAAGAAAAACACTCTTTTGTATTCTCCATTGTGTTGTGTGACCTTCAAGGATGCACCCTCTTGGTGCTTCTTTTTTCACACAGCCCCTTGTGTAGGGCTAATCTAAATGTGCAGCCTTAGTAATTCACCAAATAAAAAGGAAACATAAATATTATGATGGTGTGAACACTAAATAGTAATTCACCTAATAAAATGCTTGCTGGTGGAGCTCTCTCACTTGCTGGCAAATGGCACGACCCATATTATTCAGTGTATATTAAACAAGCTGTCACCTAAGCATATTTGTGAGAAAACATACTGGATGAAAAATGCTCTTTGGGTACTTTGAATGTCTGCAGCATTTAATGTCTGCTTGCTGTATTTGCCAGAGCCAGCATAAAGTGTACTAGACTACAAGGACAGTGTCCTCCTGTCAGCTGAGGTACCCATATATTGTCAGCTCACCACGCACCAGGAATGCAGATTGCCCCATAATTTAAAAGTATTGTACAGCACAGCAAGATCCCAACTTCTGAGCTCATTCTGAGTACATCATAAAAACCACACTGATAGTAGTCCATAAAATAATCAACAATGTCAAAGTATGAATTTCTGGGGTGAAAGCTATCAGTCTGGAAGAAGGAAAATATGGAAACTTTCCATCCTCTTCCTTTTCTAACCCCAACAATGCAGGGGAGAAAAAAGCACGAGATTTGGAATACAGTACACAACTGGCTTTTTACTTGTGGACTCCTAGCTGAAAATCAATTTAGGCTACCAGTCAGGCAAGGTAATTAGCAGACAGCTGTTCTGTGACCTGCATGGGAGAAATTAGTTAATGACTGTGGTCCATTTTCTTCTCAGCCCAAAGGTACCTGCATCTCATCCAGAACAGGTCAGTGGCCTCCCGGGTGGTCCAGCAGCCAAGGACATCCCGGCCATGGAAATAGAGCTCATCCCAAGGTACCAACACACACCCATACAACGTCATTGAAGGCGTGGAGGAGAAACTCTGCACCTCTTCCAGGGATGCAGGTTCTTCCCCTACTTTTGAAAATGTGGCAGAAGGAGGTAGGGATGTCTGATGGTAGTGGTGGTGGGAGCTGGGGCCCTGGAGCAGAGTCTTTGCGTGTCACTCACTGCCACCCTGACCTGGCCTGAGCAATGCTTGATGGATCTGAAATCCACCTTGTCTTCCCTGCTGGGAAGGCCTGAACCAAGAGGAGGGCTTCACCTCAGACTGGTTCTTGGGGGTGGGAGCAGTAAGTAAGGCACCCCCTCATTTGGCAGATGTAAAATCAGACTGCAGTTCCAAAACTTCTGCCTGCAAAACTTAATAGTCTTTATTTATATTATTTAGGCTTGCTTTTCAACAGTGCTGGTTTCCTCTGCATTTACTGTTCATTATAAATGGAAATAAATGCTGGCTTAGCTGTGGTAAAGAAGTCTTTTCTGAACCCAACTTTGTGGCATTTGATCTTTTTTGTTATTTTTGAGCTACAGTGGTTCACAGAATTAGGACCCTTATTTGGTTTTTCTCTGCTTTAATTCATACTGGGTGTGAATACAGATGTAACGTGGTTATGTTGATTTCATGTCAGACCAGTAGATAATTCCTAATTCTATTCCCCACTGCCAATTCTATATCAGTTTCTGTTCCATGTCTCCACAGAGTCACTCAAAGCCGTCTTTCTGGAGAACTGTCTTTGAAAACTTGAAATAGACTTAAACACTTTTTCAGTGAATAGGCAGACATTACTTCATATCTCAATAAAATAAGTACTGGTTTGACATTTAAATGTCATTTTGACACACTCCTGACCTCTATGTCTTTCTTCCTACAAAAAATTTCAAGGGTGATAGCACATTTAAAACTACTTAAATCAATCTTAAAGGGAAAAAAACCCCAACAATTGTCTAACACATTCTAGAGACAAGTATTTTTTATGAGCACAGAGAAGTGGTGATTCTTGTTCAGCATTAATATTTAAGAAAGATTACAAAATTCATCTTGGTAGATAGGAAATTCCCTTGAACTTTGTGAACCCAAAAATTTGCTTTGAGAAAAAAACCAAAGTAGAAGTAACTTCCCAAACACAGGAGTGAACTTTTTTAGTGCTCTATATATTCTTTGAGTAGGTAAAAAAAATTCTTTTTCTTTCTTAGCATCAGAAACTGGGGAAATTATCACCACAAATATCTTTCATCCCATTAAATCAATTAAAGAAAACTATGAATTGAGTAGAATTTGGCTCATCTTAAAACAATCCGTTAGGGAGATGAGCAAGTCTTTGAGTAATATCTAAGATCTGATCTATCCTCTGGATCGATCTGTCCAGAGATACAAATAGGGATGTTTTCAAGATTAGGGTCCTCACATTTTCACAAAGGGAAGAAGGGCAACTGAAACTTGTAGCAACAGGATGAGTTCAGAGATGAAACCCTATTAGTACTTGAAAGCAAAAAACCCCCAGTGGTTAAGGCCTATTTTTGTTCCCTTTAGTAGGACAGCATGAAAAAACCCCATTTATTTGTGATTGCCTGGAATCCTTTAAAATAAAAGGGAAGATATGTTTAAATACATAAACAGATGTAACGTAATGTTGTCATTATTTCAGTCATTTCCAGATTACACAGGAGTAAATAGACATGGCAGGATTGTTTATACATGTCTATCCTACTAGGCTGTGTATTTTATCTCCTGTCTTTGCAACATCATTTGCAATCCTCTTCTTCCTGCTTGTCATCCAGTTGGCAAGTTTTACATTCTGTATGTGTTGGCAGGGAAGATTTGCATTCTGAAGCAAAAGCCAATTTAAGTGCAATACAGCTTTCTAAAAGACTTCGCTCATTTTCATAACCCATGAGGGCATGAAATGAGATAAAAATAGTTGGGTTTACCAGTTTCTCTGAAAATGCCTTTGACCAGTAAGACATGTCTAGTAGTTATTAGATGTTCTTGTTTTTCTCCCAAATTCAGGAAAACAGGCTGTTGTGAAAAGGTTAAAAATAAACCTTCTATTGAAAAATAATTCTTTTAATTTCCAGTAAAAATTTGGAAAATATCGTGACACACTTTACATCGCCTTTATTGGAAAGTTTATACCATTGAATGTTATTTTCCTCTCCAGGATACCAGGTCTGGAGAGGAGGTATTTGTAGGTCTGGAGAGGAAATATTTGCAGCTGGGTTTCTCAGTAAAGTCCAGTGGAACACTAAAGGCTCATAAATCTGCTCTAGCTCCAGGTGCTGTTCCCCGAGATGCTGTGGGGTGTCCCTTGAGACTTCCTCTGCATGTGAGGCAAGTTAACCTGGAGGAGTGAATATTATGCTGTGTCCATGTGCCACAGTTTACAGAGAAATATGAGCAGTCTGTGTGGGAGAAGTGTTCAAGGAATCTCTGTGCCCTGGTAACCTTGTGTAGCCAAAATCAGATTGTTACAGCCCCGTGCTGTATGCACACAGCAGCTGGGAGCTCATAGGACACAAACTGCTCTGTTTTGGGCACTGCTCACAGGTCTGAGTACGTGGGCAGGGACATGTGGTCTCCTGCACTCCTGTCTCAAAGCTGTGTGCCTGCGTTAACATTTTTGCAAGCCAGCGTGTCCCAGCACCTGGCTCAGGACACAGGTGACACAGCTAAACCTCATTTCCACCCATCTGCAAAAAAATTACAGAAAAATCTCTCAAATATATTTGCATTAGCAAATTGGCTGTGCTTTCAGGGGCTGTTGGAGAGTTTTGGTGGAATACTCTGTGTTAATTCAAACCTATGTACCAAACTGATTCTTTTTTCACAGCATGTGTGTGTAGAGTAGTTTTCGATTGGTGCTGTGAGTAAATAGGAAAACCCCAGTGTGAGGTGTTTGCAATCCAAACTGCTGAGAACAGTCACAAAGCACAACAGAAAGTCTTACAAATTAAACAAAAGAAATCACCATGCAGAACATGTATGAAGAAGCAATTTAAATGTTTATGGGAGCCTATAAACTTTTTTATTCTATAAAAATAGGTTTTCAGCTTGTCTTCTTCTGAATAAGTCTTAAATAATACAATTTATTTTGGATGACTGATTATAGGACTCCAACTAAGGCAGTTTAAATCCCATCTCCTGTTGACTTTAAGAAACAAAATGATTTTCTAGCTTTGACATCATATATCATGTTAAGTTTGAGCCATAATGCAGCGGGGGCCCAATTCTGCTAGTCCAGCACATAGCCATGAGGTCTGTATTTTTAGTGTCCTTAAAGCAGCCTTGAGCACAGAAGGATAAAGCTGATTATCCAAGAACAGCAAGTTACTTTGGGCCACTTGGTAAATATATTTGGTCGTGGCTTGAAAGCAGGATGGCAGATGAGGGCATTGATGGTGTGTTTGCAGAGGGATCCCTTCTAAAGAGGGACTGTTGCAGGGAATTCCTATTTCCCTTGTTCGGAGTTGTGTTAGCAGGAAATTCCTCTTTTTAAGAGTTGTTTTCCCCAAGCTGTCCATAGTTAAACTGGCAGGCTGCAACCAGAGGCAGTATTTTCAAGGGCTGTGCAGGCATTTCTATGTAATTATAAAAGTAGATTACATTTTATTATTATCTCTAGGCCGTGTCAGATTATTTGGTAAGCCTGCTTTTATTAATGCACTTATAATGGACAGTGAAAGGCAGATGAAGTTTGGATAATTTTTCCTTCCTGTTGTAATAGTGAAAATTAGGATGTGCTTAATTTAAACTGCACTATAAATGCAGTATTTTTAATTCCAAGGATATCACAATACTTTTTGGTCATCTTTTTCTCTTTGAGATGATCAAAATAAGGTGAGACGGTGCTTTATTTTCCCATTTAGGAGCAAATGCAAGCAGCAGTACATCTCCCTCTCAGACTGGAAGTAAAAGCCACAAAGAGCTGATTACTGAGCAGTCTCCCCTTTCTGTGCTGGACTTGTTTTCATGCTGCAGAGTCCCTCAAACTGCCATCTCTCTTCACGCTCATCGGCCCCAGACTGGAGCTCTGGTGGGGGTGGGAGGGATGATTCCTCTCCCTGAGGACACTGACATTAGCAACAAGCAGTCAGTCATAAAGGATGCAACCAGAAAGGCAGAGGGGGAAAACGACAGTGGCCCTTCATAAATATTAAAGAAGCTTCTCTAAGACAGAAGCAGAAGTATGTGTTGACAGTGTCAGAAGATGAATGGCTCTATACAATCAATTCCTTTCAGAGAAAAGATTATTTTTTTGCAATTATTAATGTAGTATTTAATCTTCTTTATTTCCTTTCTCACTCTTGCCTTTCCACAGCCCTTCCCCCACTTTACTTGTGATTGACTACATTGGCAGTTCTATGCTTTTATTCTGCTTATTAATTTGTTGTCCAAACTTCTTACAGTTCCTTAGGAGAAATGAGCATCACGTAGGCATTGGTAGCTTTTCTGCCTGCTTTCCACTACTTCTGCTGAGCATCCATTTAACACAGCTGGGGAAATGCCAATTACTCGTTTCAATATATTTCATCCCTGAATATATTTGAGGTTTTTGTTTTATGTTGGATTAGGAAGTGAATGAGATACTTTACTTCTTACATTTCCAAGTTAAAGGTTACAAATAAACCTTCATGGTTCTCTCAGAATGCAAGGTAGCACATCATCTGTAGCTCTTCATACTGGGGAGACTAATTTTTGAAATAATTTGTCATCATCACAAAATTCTAAGAGTATAAAATTGAGATAAGACCGCGATGAGAGTAAACCTAATGTTTTCTTGGCTCGTGTAAAGCCAAGTTTTAAGGGAGGGAAAATTCATTTTTGCCTTACATTTGCAATCCCCAGGCATATTCCTGGCATTTAGTCATCTTAAAATTATCCTGGATTGTTTAAACAAAGTAGTAGCTTGTGTTCTTCAGAAATAGCTTTTGACACATTATCTTGCCAGTGAATCCTGTGTACTTAGTGAGTCAAAGGGAATCGTTTTCCAAAACCCTGCGATTTTTTGCTTGGATATTCATCATTATCATTATCACCAGTCACCCTGGTGAGCAGCAGGGAAGCTGGGTATTAGTCACTGTGAGAGGTGCTGGGTTGAACTCTACATCACTGCTACCTTCTAATAGACTTTGAAACGGGGTGGGCATGGTTTACATTTTCTCACGTTCTGAAAAAGCAGATGAAAGCTCTTTTTCAAGTCTGCATGCAGTCGTCCTGCAGCACTGACACTGGTTCTTTGCTTTTCATTATGGTGGAGGAACCTTTAGGTAAGGGTGCATCATGTCCTTGTTAGCACAGGGAGTCAGCAGTTGGGATTTGTGACATCCACCCACTGGTGCATTTAACAATCCCACTGGAGGGCCTGGTGAGACCCTTCAGCAGCCCTGCAACACAGTGAAGGAGCTCAGTTCCCCATCCTACCCACACTTCAACATGCACTTCCTCTCTAAACCCCACAGACTCTGTAGACCCAGCATCTGAAACATCTTCAGTGTGGGGGCTCTGCCAACCCATGCAACATTAAGACTGTAATTTGTCTTTGCTATTTCTGCTACAGTACTCAGTGGTTTGTACAATACAGAATTTAGCACAAACAGCAAAACAGATAATAAAGGTCTTTGTAAGAATGTCCAGACAGACTCCCCTCAGTAAGGGGCTCCCTTCAAGTGAAGGCATCTTCTCATTACCAGCCTGTTCACATATCAATCTGAATCAGTGGATAAATTCTTAGTTAATTGAGGAGAAACAGAAGAAATCCTGAAGTTCCTGAATCAGCAGGACTGCAAAGTTTATGGGCAGTCCCAGAAACCCAGTTTCTGGGTTCTTAATTCTTAAATAGGCAGATAAGTGTGTCATCACCTCCAGGACATTAAATAAAAGAATTTTTCTCCATTCAAATAAAGCACTTCTTTAAGGGTTTTGCTATATCAGGTCCTAGGAGCCAAAGAGGTCTCAAACCTGTGTATTTCTCCACTTGAATTCTTGATGCCATTATTATGCCACACATTATCTGAGAGGGATTTTGCCGTGGTTGTAGATAAGTTGCTTCAAATTGAACTTGAAAGAGTTTGTTGCTCAGAGAAGAATTATTCAAATAATCTATCATCCTTTGCTAATTTGATTGCATTTCCTTGGCTATAATTCAGATAGGTAGCCACAAAAGGTGCAAGTGATAGGCTCAAGGGTGATAAAATAGTTTTAAAATATGCTGTCAGGTATCTGAAAATTCCTAGGTGATCACGTCAAACAACAGCAGATATTACATGTTCTTGAATAATTTGGGGCTTGTAAAAAGATTTATAAGAACGCTTTCAAACTATCCTGCATTGCTACAGCATCATTACAGATACTGTGTGATTTTCATTTTCACAAGCTCCAATGCTGTTATGTCTTACTGTACTGATTTTATAATCTGGATAAACAACTCTAAAGTCTTGATCACCTGTTGGAGAATTAGAAAAGGTGCTTGCCCTTTAGTTAATGTGCAAGGTATCCTTATAGTCATTGTGCTAAAATTATCGTTATTGCAGTCATATATTATTGCTAAAATGCCATAAGAATCTTCAAGGCTGTGGATGGAGCTCAGTGAATGATCAGCCTCTGATTATCCCAGTCTCTTGCTTGCCACCATCTCTGTGCAGGAATTAACAGGAGTAAGAGACCTCTATGTGGTTCATCCCTTCTGCAACTATGTAGAACAAACAAACAAACAAACCAACAAGCGGGTTTTTTTTAAAGTTTATGTTTTGGTTTAACTAGAAAAATTATAAACACCCATTCTCAGAACTAATCTCTCTGAGACAATAATCCATATTTGATGGCTTAATAATAAACCAGATAGGATTGGAAAACTAATATTTATAAAATCTGACCCCTAGGTCTGACCAGAATGCTGACAGCTCATGCAAAATAGCTCATCTCCCTTTACTACTTACTGCTCTCTCTTCTTCCCTAACACTCAGAATGTTTCTTCCATCTGTTTTACTTCACGACTTCTTGCTATATTAACCATATTTCTCTGCTCTACAGTGAAAGTGAGAACTTCCTTTGGCATCCTGTCTTCGTGGTGTTACCATTCTTGTTGAATGCAGTCCCAGTGATTTGTGCTGGCTGGATTCACGTGTGGCATCCAATTATGAGTACTCATCTAATAAACAATTTATAGGTACCTCAGTGAAATCAGCATATTTAGTATCAACTTCGCCTTTCCTGCACAGATTAAAAGAGTTATCAGAAAACAGATTCAAAAATGGTAGTGAAGCCCTCATCTATGCTGCTGCAGCAAGGAGCTTCTGCAGTCTGCTAGCAGAGAAGGAGAAATATGTAAATGAAAAGAAGAGTAAGTTATCAGAAGACACCAGAAATGATGGTTTTAGTTGGCTGCCACTCCTTACGAGGAAATTTTGTGGTCTGGGATTCTCTTACCTATTGAAACATTCTGTCAGTGCGACTGACAAACCGTAATCACTTAAGCCCTCTACCATAACCACCCAATTGTAGCTTTTGCCAGGACTAGGGCTTCTACATATGTCAGCAGAAAGCAATCACTCTTAAGTTTCTAATTAACTTTTCTTATACAGATAAATCTAAGGTGGCAGGGCAATGATTCAGTGTAGGCTTGGGTGGGAACACATCCGTTTATTACTGGAGCAATAAAACAGAACCAAAGGAAAGAAAGAAAACAAGAAAGTGTGGATTGTGTGGGAAATAAATACATTTATAATCCACTGCCTGAATAAAATATTAATACATTTACACTGGATTAATGCCAATATTTTAACATACTTGCAAGATTAGGCTTTGAAAATGATGCATTAGATGGCTTTTTTGATGAAATATTTAACAGCAGAATAATAATCCTAACCATATAATAAGACACAGTCCCACAAAATAATGACAAATGAATGTGTAAATCCAGTGGTTTCAGGAATAACAGGCCATTTGAAGTTTTTGTTTTGGTGCTGTTTTCTTGAAATTAGCTCGGTGCTATCTGTCATTCATCTTGTACCTGCTGAAACAAAGTGGTATGTGAGCTGGATAAGAAGCTGCTGGAAATTTTGCTTTGTTAGAATATCTATTGATTTTCTCTGTAAAGAATGTTGAACTTGCATTGTGTTTTATGTCTGTGGCAGAAGGGTGCAGCATTCCCTATTTTACTTTGGTAAGTGCCACTTGACTGTTAAGAAGGAGACAAATAGAGAGACCCATTAAGCACTTAACAGTAGACAAGGGTGTGTAAACAAACATGATGGAGAAAGACAAATTCTTTTCCCAGCTTGGAATCCTGTTGGAATAATGATAGAATTAACATGAGGGGATGCCTGTGTAAAGAACAACATTTAATTCCACAAAATTGGTGGCCTATCAAAATCTGGAAACTTCAAGAGCAAATTTATTTCTAACTGGTATGACTTCCTCAGTATTTATAAGCTGCAGTAACAGCCAAGTGTTGCTGAAGGTGATGAAAAGGAAATGATGAAGGGATTTATTCCAGTACCACACACTTCTATATCCAACTCAGTAGCTGTTTAATAACCATGACTTTACATAATTGAGTCTGTATGGGTAACTTATCCTCACCTAGGAATGAATCTTGCAATGGTACGCTGACCAACCAATTCATCGTTCAGCTCACCTGAACACCCTCCTTTTAAACTTTTAATAAACACAAGCTCAGCGTTTGGAAAAATCCTAAGAGACTAAAAGGGCTAAAAAACCCAACAATCCCAAATGTTTGCACATTGGGATTGCCTGAGTGGCCCTCTAGATGGGACACTGAACTGTGACTCTGGAGAACTGGAGTCTGCATCAGCTGTGCCATGTGATTTTCAGTGATTCACTTAATCCCTCAGTACAGTGTTCTGAGCAGGAACTCCATCCTGGATTACAGCCCTTAACACAATAGGACTTGAGGGGTGAGATCTCTCTGTGAACTCTAATCTAAACAATCATTTTTTTATTAACCAACCTGAAACCTAGAGCAAGCTTTTGTGCTTCATCAGTGCTTAAGTCTGTGTGCAAGAATGAATTGTGGCTGTCCTGGTATCTTTCCTTTATCCAGTAAAGCATCTTCCAAGTTAGCTGCTATTCCCTCACTGTTCCTCAGGACTCAGCAGCTGAAAGAGAAGAGAACCTGCAATTTTACATTCATGTTGCAAAATCTTAATCCAAACAGCACCTTAAATATTTGTATGGCCTTTCTCAGTAACAAATATGTTTGTTCTCTTTTCAAACGCTCTTTAGAGAAGGACTTGAATAAATGAGAAATGTGAATTACTCTTTGTGCCAAGGGCTGAATCCCTTGCTGTCTAGAGTTGGATGGACTGAAGACAGAGAAATTCTCTTTCTTCCATACATGATACATTTTTTTCCCTATAATTTCTGGTCCCAAGTCTTTTATAAGGAAGCACACTTCCAAGAAAAAAACACAGGAAGTGCAAGGTAGCAAACTGATTGGCTTAGTCAAGGAGCTTAAAATGATCTTCACACATCTTCTGTCATGCAAGGTCAGAGTATTTGTTTGATTAGTGCTTTTACATCTGAAAGGCTTTCCTTAGGTTTAAATTCCTGTTGGAGTGAAGTAAAATTTTTTTATGTCTGTGTTCTGCTTTCTTAACAGTGGTTCTGGTTCATGATGAGCTGTAACCTTTCCTTTAGCAAGGAGTACAAAATACTTGTATATTTACAGAAACACATCAGCTCCAGGAGGGGATTTAGCAGCTTTTTCCTTCCCAAACCACAGACTCGTACTACAACAGCTTCTGTTTGCTTTTCTCTGCTTTTTCTGTTCTCTTTTTACCCCTCTTAGACTTGGTAAGTGAGTCTTTCCACAGTCTGAGTTGCAGTAATTCGTTCTGAACCTTCTCTTGTATATTTTTTACTTGTATATGGCTTTCTCATTTTATTATATATATATATATACATATATATATATTTAGTGGTAAGGGTTTTATGTGGTGATATGGGACAGTATGCTGCAAGTTTATTTGTATAGGAGTCACAGACATAAGGAGGGGATGTTTGGAATTTTCCACCCTTAGATGGATGGATGATTGGATGGATAAAGAAGGTTTTGCTGTCACTTCATAACACAAACTAATGATGGCCAAATAGGATGACAGCCTCTTAATGGAGGTCAATTTTGATGCCAAGTCAAGTCCTGGCAACCCTCTTTTGCAGGGGCTTTCATTCTGCCTTAAGTAATTTGTGTGTTTGTGTTCACATCTGTGCGATCTGGCTGAGGTTGGGAGTGAGTTTTCCTGTATGCAAATAGTTCAGCAAATCTGCCTGTTGACTTTAATCAATACACATATGCTAAAAATCCCTGTTTGCTTGGTAATTTATATGTAGTTCTCATATCTCTGAAAATCTACCCCAAAAATCTGAGTAGTTTTTTTGCCTTCATTTGTTATTTGTTATTAAATAACAATAATAAAAAATGAAATACAAAGGTGTAATTTAACTCCAGCAGAGAAGAGAAAGAAAAGAAATAAAAACAACCACAGTGTTTTCCTTAATTTTTCCTCTTGTTCTGTCAAAGCAATCCCCAGCTTTCCTGTTCCAACAAAGAGCTCTCCTCCTGCTGCCATAGCTGCTATTGATAAGTTTCTGATATTTAGTAAAATAACGAAGTTTTGCTAACACGTCACCCTTGGTACACTCCTAACAGAATTAATCTAAAAGGAAAGAGCATCTTCTAAACATACCACTTTAAAATCACTTGAGGAGAATGTGATTCCATTGCTGCAAATAGAGAAGTGTTGGAATGCTTCTTTCTGCCTTAAATTGGTGATGTGGAGTAGAGCAGGTGGATAGGGCAAGAAAAAAGATGCAGACTTTTCTTTTGGAAATCAAATATCAGTCAGCTTGTGTTTCTCCAGTGCTTTCCTGTGAAATAATCTGGAAAACTTAAAGAGTTCTTGCTTGATTCATTATTATTTAAATTTTATCCAGCCAGCCCAGTTCCAGGCTCCTGTGCTATTTTGTTATTTGTATTGATTCTGGTCCCAGAAGAAGTATGAGCTGTAACAGAATGAAGCAAAAGATAAACTATTTCTACAGGCTGTAAAGGTGAGGCCTTCCAACACAGCCCAGCCCAGTAATTCTGAATGTTAGGGGGAAAAAAATCCCTCTGGGCAAGTAATTTACTTTCCTCTTTCATTGAAGCATCATGTATTGCTTCCTTTAAAAGATATGACTAGTGGAATACCTGATCTGAAGAGCTGAACAAGCACAGGATTTCCTGGAATCTTTGATTTTAAAAATAAACTTTTTGATCTTTCAACAAGTGTGTGTGTGTGGGGATTATTTGTTTTAGAGGGAGACTTGAAAGAAAATCATCTTTATGCTTTGTAAGTGACTCCTCTGCTATGGCTCAAAATGTAATAGAAATTTTGCTCTCTTGTGGCTCCTGTCTGTTTCCCATTCAAGTTGCTTCCTATTTTCTGAAAAAAAAATATTTTTCCTACATGTAGTTTGGAATCAAGCAATTACACTTTCTTTAGCAAGTCTGTACTTTGATGCAGCACGGATGTCTGAGAGCACTTGTTTCCTCTGAGGTTTCAATTTCAGGCAACGCCAGCTTATGCTCAGGCTGGAAACTTTACAGAAAAAGTTATTTTACTGAACTCCTAAGTTAGTTATGTTTTTTTACTTACCTGGGAACCATAAGGCTTCTGTATAATTATTGTCTAAAGGGTGTCTTCTGCAGAAAGTTTTCAAGAGCAGGATCCAAGATGAATCTGAATAGATCTCATTAGTAATCCATCCATTTAACACAAAGACCACTATCTCAATTTAGGTGTCAAAGAGCGGCTATTAAAAAACCTCTCTCCTTTCCTGGAAGTGATACAGAGCCACTTGTGGCCTGAGAAATTTGTTCTTACAAACAGATTGCTTTTATTATAATGCTCAATCACAAGGCAGGAACCTTGATTTGTAATGGAGACTTGTGTGCACTTTTAAAACCTGAGGGAGCAGAAATTGTAAGGGGGAAAAAGGAGAGCACCTTTTTCTGATGCCTCAAAAACATAAGCTCTTTGCTGGATCAGGTACCTCTGGCTTACTTTCCTTCCCCAATCAATGAAAGAGTAAGAATGAAAAATGAATAAACCCACCTCACTCTTTCAAGTTGTAAACTTTCAGTTTGTCAGCTTCATTGTAGAGGAACATAAAATTCAGAGATATATTTTACACAAAAATAAGATTATCTTTGTTTTAATTACAATACATTGAGGTTGGCCTATTAAATGAAAGAAGACCCTGTTTGCTAAGCTTGAATTTGAAAGAACCAAACGAAAGACACATCTGAGAAGTATTCTTTTCTAAACACAGCAGCCTGTAAGAAAGGAGAATATTAAAAAAAAAAAATCTTTTATTTTCTTGAAGTTAAGACTTATTCAGCCTCATAATGCTCCTAGAACACCCCAGTGAGCAACGTTGAAGACTACAGTGCCAAATATTTTTTAGACATAGCTGAAACTAAAACCCAAGCACTCTGTGGAAGGGACCCATGCTGGAGCAGTTCATGAAGAACTGCTGGAAGTTCCAGAAGTCCTGGGAAGGACTCACTGTGGAGAAGTTCATGGAGGATGGTTTCCTGTGGAAGGGACCCCATGCTGGAGCAGGAAAAGAGTGTGAGGAGTCCTGCCCCTGAGGAGAAAGGAGTGGCAGAGATATCATGTAATGAACTGATCACAACCCCCATTCCTTGTCCTCCTGGGGCCGTGTGAAAGGCGGATGAGGGATAGAATTCAGGAATAAAGCTGAGCTTGGGGAGAAGCAAAGAGTGGAAGGAAGGGGGTTTTTTTAAGACAGGAGTTTATTTCTCATTATCCTACTCTGATTTGATTGGTAACAAATTCAATTGATTTCCCCAAGTTGAGCCTGCTTTTCCCGTGATGATATTTGGTGAGGGATCTCTCCCTGACCTTATCTCTGTCCACAAGCCTTTCATTGGATTTTATGTCCCCTGTCTAGTTGAGAAGGCAAATCATGGAGCAGCTTTGGTCAGCACCTGGCATTCAGCCATGGTCAGACCACCACAGTTATTCAGGTAATATAAGAATGATCTTGAACTTGACCTGAACACTTCAAAAATTAAAAAAAAAAAAAAAAAATCCAAGGATTGCCACCTTGAATTAGTATTCCTTATTTACAGTCCATGTACCAGTTAGAGGCTCTGATTAAGATCAAGATCTCAGTTTTCCTCTGGCCATACAGTCTGATATGCATCCTAAAAATGAACAAAATAACAAGGGTGTGAGAGACAAAAGGTAGCTGAAGGATGCTACTGTTTTATGGGAGGGAAAACACCAGCATGAATCTTAAGTGGTTTGCCCAAAGTAAAATCAGGTGTGAAAAGTACCCAGATTTAATCAGCCATAGAGCATTAGTGCAAGAAAATTACTCTTTCAAATGCTTCCTCATTTTGGCAAGTGGGTTTCCTTCCTGTCTTGCTTCCATTCCTGAATCAAAATTATCTGTAGGAGAAAGTCTGTTCATATGAGCTGTAGATGAAGTCCCAGGACTCCTGAGTGGTTGATAAAAATAGGGATATATAAGGCACCATTCATCCTGTTGGAAAGGAAGGAATGATGATACAAACCCATTAAAAATTACACATGGAAAATGCTGTAGCCTGAAATTTCTTCAATTTTTAAAGGACAAGATTGGTGTCAACCACGTTGCTTTAAATCCTCGAAGTTGTTCTTCCTTGAAATAGAGGGAGAAATCTTCTGTAGGATTTGGCCTCCTAATAAAACACTCCAATATAATTTTAAATAATTAGGCACTATCCTGAAAAACTACAAAAGGTTTCTGAGAGTTCATTCATTAAAATAATAGAAAAAAGTTAGACATTCATTTATTATAACAGTAATATTTTAGAAATAGAAAGGCCTACCAATAATTCTGTCAGAACAAAAGAAAAGTGTAACAGGAAAAAACAAACCTCTAGACTTAGACTTAACTTTGACTGAATAACTATATTTATTATAGTTACATCTCGTTTCACTAGTTCAGGTGGATTTGCTACATTGAAAATTAATTTGGTCTCATAGTTGATTTTTCATAGCCCAATATGATGGTATGGATTTATGAGATATAAAGAGAAGTCCTAGATAAACCATTGGAAGCACATTAAAAATCAAACCTTTGTTTTCACATAACAGTCAACATTCAAACATGAACGTCACTAAAATGCCTTCAAGCTTGATGGCTGATTTTCAGCCTGGATGTGAACAGTCAACCAGGCATTTCCACAGAACATTTTCAAACGTCAGCTGCTTTCATTTATCAGAAATTAGAGTGACACTTCTTAACATTTTATGCAGAGTTAACCAAATGTTATGGAAATTACAGATGCCAGCCACCATGACAGGGCTCAGCTCCAGGTTTCTGCTGAATCAATGAGCTGAAAACAGATTCTTCTATAAAGTCCTTTTTATTAATTTTATTAATACATACACCTGGGGTTTGAGAAATATAATGAATTTAGAATTAAACTTATTCCTATTCTGAATTCTGAAAATATATGAATAACATGGTAAAACTTTGCTCTGCAGCTGCAGGGGTTTGGAATACACTTCTTTTTGTAAGAAAATGTGAGATTTTTACTTCTGGGGCTCGATGTTGAGGAAAAAAAAAGAGGAGAGTAATCCATGAGCTCCCTCAGTCTGAGCTCTCTGACACAAAGAAGAAGGTGGTGATAGCGGTCTTTTTCTTTACCATTTTTTCTTTTTGGTGTTAAGGAGCTGTTTAATGTGATGGACTTGAAGCTTCAATGGGAATATGCATTGTAGGAGGTAAGGACACCAACCACCAAAGTACAATTTTTCTGCAAGTAAAAATTGACAGCTTTTATTAAAAAAATGTTCTTTGTCACATTATATAATCTGAGCAATATGAGGCTAAATGTAATGTCTCCAAGTAGTTTTTTCTCTCACCATTACAGAAAAAGGAAGTGGTTGCTTTTACAACGTGAAGTAGCTATTAAACTAAATTAATAGATCTAATATGTCTGGGTTTGTAGAAAGCTATTTGACAAAGTTTCCCTTGATAGACTATTGTTAAAGTTCTCTAAATATGGGTGAGGTAATACATTATTAAGATGGATAAGGAATGGTTAGAAACCAGAGACATGAATTAAAGGTATCTTTTATTCATAGGAGTTGGATAAAGAATGAAACCCCACTGGGCTCTAATTGTGTCAACACTGTTTAATACTTGCTTTAACATTTTCAAAAGAGCTGTACCATGGTCTTTCTTTATATCTGTGGGTGTTACCCAAAGAAGCATAGCTCAGTGAACTGCAGCACAAATGGGTTTGAGCCAATAAACAGGGTTCCAGAGCAGTAGGTCAGACCACACAGGATTATTTTCGTCAGAGAAGTGAATGTCTGCATGGACAGAATTTAAACATTAACCAGCCAGAGCATTGCCAAACACTGGCATGCACGGAAGCACAGAGACAATGGTTAAAGTATGGGTAGTAAAATGTCCCAAAATGCGCTAAAGCAGTGGAAGGGTTCAAAAAGATGTAGATGTGGTGCTTAGAGACACGGCTTAGTGGTGGACTTGGCAGCGTTGGGTTGATGGTTGGACTCAATGATCTTAAAGGTCTTATCCAACCTCAAGGATTCTGTGATTCTAAAGCAACACTGGAGAGGTTTTATAAGTGTAAGCAGGACCAACATTTCTACATTTGGGCAGCACTGGCAGCCTTGGAGGAAGGAGTTTTTTGGAGCTGCTGTGATGATGACAGGCTGACAAACTGAAAACACCATGTCATGGCAGCACTGAGTATGTCATGTGCTGTCCTCAGTTGGCTCCGGCAGGCAATGGTGTCCTTACCATGCACAAGTGCTCAGAGCAAGCTGTGGTTACTAAAAGTGAAGCTGAAAATTTAGATGGAGAAGACCACAAGTGCTCAGCCTCCCAAACAAACCCTCCTTGAGAGTCAGCTGCAGTCTAAGCCACTGTCATACCCAGTCTGTCATGATTGAAATCCCAGTGAGGTCCAGAGACTGCTTGGTCTGGATTTGGTGGAGATGGGTCATGTTTCTCGTGACTGCCATAGCAGTTCCAGGCAGCTATCTGTGTCTCCATGTTGAGCTGCATAGGTAAGATAGATTTGAAAGGAGTGATTTTTGCAGAAAGGAATGATTTTCACAGAAGGAAGACTCTGCGCCAGCTTCCTCATGAGTGCAATGATTGCCTGACAGCTCTCAAGAAAGCTTTCTAGACATTTAATTTTTCTATAATTTCCTTAAAAAGAAAAAAAGCAACAAACCAAAACAACCCTCTTTTTATGTAATGAGATCAGCTGTATCCTCTTTTCAGACAATTTACATTGCTGATATTTACTCACATGGTATGCAGTGACAGTGCTCGAAAATCAAACCAGCAGTTGTGTTTGATCCACAGTGGTGTCTGAAAACAGTGTGTGCCATCTAAACTGGTATATACAACCCCCAGGGGTGAGGTGGTGTCTGAACTTTAAGGACACAATTACATTTGCAGAGATTGTGACATGAATATTTTATGTGTGACTAGGGATTTTTCTTTTTTTTTTGCACTCAAAAGAAAGCGAAATGTAATTTGAATGCATGCTGTCAGATGAGTGACACCTATGGGGAAATTATAGCACAAGAATCAAAGTCTGAGGCAGAGAAACCTCGTATTTGACCAGAGAGGAAGAGAGAACATGGCCATTAATATAATAGACAGGAGTTTTGATACTTAGTACCAGCAGTTCTTTTGCACCTAAATGGGAGAGAGACAGCCACAGAGAGAAGAATTTATGTCACTCTGCCTCTTCAATTTTTCAAATGTTTCTGACATTAAAAGTGTCAGGTCCTTTCTGGTTCAAGTATAACATGGATGTACAGAACAAAACCCTGGGAGACAAAAATTAAGCTACCAAGAATTTGATTGCATTTTGCTTTTTGATGTTTAGCTTTCAAAAAGTCTTATTTGCAAAAGATGTGAAAAAAGCAATGTGATAGCCAGGGACAGGATTATCTGGGGAAGTAGTTTGGATGGACTGGATCTGATATCAGAGACAGCAATGTAACCATAGTGGGCCAAAGCATGATTTTTCTCTGCTGTGTGTTCATGACCAGACTTTTTGGATGACTATATTCATGAAATGTAAATGTGCTCTATACTGCTAATTTTTTTCCATTTCTCTGATGTCAGTGATATCATTGTAACTGAAAGGAAATTAATCAACCTGATAACAGATGAAAATTAGCATGACAGTTTGGTTTAGCCACAATGCATATATGTGGACTCTCCTCTGACACATGGGACATTGTAACTCACGTCCTTTAAGAGAAAAATAATGACAGAGCCAGGCATAGACTGTCCCAATTAGCTGTGTATTCGTGAGTATAGCTTCTGTAGAAATATTGGGAATATGTGCTCCTTATTCTGGCTGATTACTGAAACCTGAGGAGGTGGACTTGACCACACCAGATGGGAAAGACTGAACTGTGGTCTCCCTGGACAGAAGCTTTAAAAATGGAGTTGATATTTAGATTGATGGGGTGGGGGACAAAGCCATCTTCTTTTGTCTGTGTTTTAAAGCCCATGTTTAAGGCAGTATGAGCGGGTTCATTTGGTGTTGCTTGCAAGATTAGTAATGGGAAAAAATGCATGACAATTTGTGGACTCAGCTGGAATTTGTGTGTGGGAAAATACTGAGTTAGTTAGTAACATAAAGAACGAGAAATTTCTGCACATGCCTTGGATGTCTCCTTGGAGCTCCACTGCTAAAAATCAAACTCACCAAGGACTTGAAGCACTTCTAGAGTTAGACAGGAGTTGAATAATTTCTGTGGAAGGTGGCTTTGGTAATCTAAATTTACATCCCAGCTGAGCAACAACCACAAGACATAAGGTCCAGCTCCTGTGAGGTATTTAGGTGCTTAATGCCCACTGTTTGCTACAGGAGTCAGATGTCAAGGTACATTTGTAAATGCCAGCTCCAAAGTTCTTTGTATTTAGCTCAACCAAAGAGTACGAGTGTTGCCACTGTATGTGAAACAGCATTCTAGGCTAGATTGTACATCTGTGCTCAGAGCCCACATGCTGTGCATAGTCCTGCCACCAGAAAAGTTTAACCCGCACACTGTTCTTTTAAAGGAAAATTAATGTTTTCTTTACATAGCAGCAGGGATTTCACAGTTGAAGGCTCAATAATGTATCCTTTAAAAATAGTACGTTGTGCTTCATCTCCAAAACCTTTTGCTAACACTGGGCTCAGCCATGCATTCCTCCAGGTATTGAACTCCTCTCTCTTATAGAGCCAGTTACAGATATAGGAGATGGCTGGATCAGTCCCACCCTTATACCCCTCCTGTGAAGTAAATTATTATCCTCTTGTTACAGACAGGGAGACAAATATAGACTGGGTTTGATTTGTAAGATTACAGTGCTGGGGAACTGCTCACAAAATCAAGGCAATATTTCAAAACAGATTCTATTCGTTCACTGAGACCACAATTTTGCCACTGCAGTACACTGTGAAAAAGGAATTAAGTGATAGTCTGGCAGTGATCTGTACTTTACTGGGGTTAATATAAATTAATTCTGTCCTTATACTGGGGTGCAAAAATTATTAAACTCGTTAAGAATGTAACATTATCAAGATCCCAATGGATAACAGACATTTTCAAGTGCGAACCTTTACAATAAATTTGTTTCAATGAAAGAAAGGATGTTCTTTCTCTGTAGTTATGTTTTACTTGTTATTTTTTAAAAGAAAAAGTACAACATTTAAGGGATTAATGCATCTTCATGACAAAAATATACTTAGAAGTTGTCTCCCAGCAATATTGTTTCTGCAAAGTTAGAACTCTTTGACCTTTCTGGGTGGTATAAAATTTCTGTTAAGTTGATTGCTATGACTTTGCTAAAAGAGCAATTCTTAATTCTCAAGCTTTTAGGAAAATTTTATGTTTTGAACTCTTCAGAGTCTGAACCTGTTTATTTCTAGAAGTAAAAGATAAAGCATACTCACAGCACTACTCTTCTTATTTACATGAATCATAGCTGTTCTACACACAATCATCTTGATTTTCCTGGACTAAGACCCACAGAGGTGGGCTTGTGACTCCATGTATATTTTTCCTCATTGTGGAGACGAGTCTAAATAAATGCCACTTTCAAAATGAGTAGCATCTGAAAAACTACTCTGCTCAGGAATTAAAGGTATGGATCATCATATGTTAGCTGCCTCTTGATGAAGAATTATATGATCATTTTTAATACACAAGCCCGTGAAGTTACATTTATTATCTTAGATAGTTACTCTAATATCCCAAAAACACAGTCCTGACTCCCACTGGAGGGGCATCTCTGAATGCAGTTCATGGGGCTGTGTGGGCAATTCTTTAAGCTTTCTTTCATCAACCAGGTTAGGACAGAGGCTCAGATGCTTCAGGGGCTCTTCAGACCGAAGTGATGCCCAGACTCTCAGCTAGAATGCAAATCTATCCTGTTGGTAATTCCACATCCAACCTATAACCTTTCTGTGTGTCTTCCCTGTGGTGTCTGCACACAAGACTAGGATTTGAGAAAAGCCACGTTTCTTTGAGAGCTGTCAATGAGCAGAAGTGTGCTGTGGCTGTACTAAGGGTTTCCAAACATAAATGACCTTATGAGTTTAAAAACTGTATCTTAGTCTGAAGTTTCTTAGCTTCAATATACAGCTGCTGGGTGTTTTTGTGACTTTGCTGACCAGTTTCTAATCTCATGCTGTGTCCTGCTGCCAGTGGTGGTCAACAGGAGGTGTCTGGGGATGAAACTCTCTAGAGACACATCCTGCTTCACACTCTTGAAAAGAATTTGCAGCTTAGGGACTTCTTCAGAGAGATTTAGAGAAAACTTTGAGTTTAACAGCTCAGCTGGAGTTCTTGTCCGTGATTTTATACATATCATCCTATAGCAAGGGTTTCCACCATTTTAACTACATATTCAATAAGGATTCACCCTCTTTTTTCAGTGTGAACCTGCTTCCTGGGAGTTTAATTGAATAACCTGTAGTTAATTCATTGGGAAAGAAAATAAACAAAAGGGTTCTTGGGATATTTATGGGTTTACATGCCTCTGTCACATATTTGATCTTTGCCAGGCCTAAGAGTCCTAGTCTGCACGTTAATTTTTACTTGGAAGCTACTCCACACCTGTGATCTTCATTGTTCTTCTACGAACTTTTGTCAGTTCTGTCTGTTTCAGATGAGGCAAATAAAACTACATGTGCAGTATCTGGGTGCAAGATACATTTAAACAGTTATTCAGCACCTCCTGCAATTCCTGGCAGCTGCTCCATCCTGAATAATTTATTATTTGTAATAGTGATACCTCACCTCTCATTGATAGCTATTCCTAAGTTGCTTATAAAGGCGATGAACAGGTTTCTGACCATTTACTGACAATTTACCTTCTTCTTCCTGTCTTTTACCCAATTATTTACCCATGCAAGTGTCTTTTTTATTATTCTGTCTTAATTTTCTTGAGGACATTTGGTGAAGGCCAAAACCCTTCTGAAAAAGCAATAGTCAAGCCCATAGCAATATTCTTCTCAACTTCTATAAGCTTTTTATTTGCGAGATAGGACTGCTCATCACAAAAGCCACATGGCTCTGTCTAAGTACCAGAGAAAATGGTCCAAATCAGTATTAAATAAAAATTTAATTTCTAATATAAAACCAATCAAACCCAGACATTTGATGTGGAGAAAGAAGAAAAAACCAGGACGGAGCAAGTAATACTATAGGGGAGCAATGCTTCAGCAGAGATGGTGGAAATTGTGGAGGACAAAGAAACATTTCAGAAGGAAACAGAAGCAGAAGACAGTAAAATCTATCTTGAAGTAAATAAACACATATTAGCCTAAAATAATCCCATATATCAGTTACTGAGCACAAACACTATGTACAGAAAGCAGAGCATCTCAATGGGAGCAAATCTAAATAACAGTTTCAATTTCTGCCCAGCCTCCACCAGAAATGAACAATATGGATAACATACTTTCAAATGAGTGGAGGAAAATCAAACATGTGACAACTTTATACTCTTCAATGCTATTGTTGCATCTGACACACTTTTCTAAGTGTCATTGATTTTAAGAGAGTGGTACTAGCTAAAATGGTAGCAGGAAAAATAAGGCTTAGAAGTCCTTCTACTGTAGTATTTAGCAGTGTGAATGGGGAGAAACAAAAAAAAAAGGCACAGTTTAGAAGTATTGGGAAATATATTTGACAAATAAGAATAAACTGTGGCATTCATTGCTGCAGGAGGCACAATGTCTGTGATGGCCTTGAATTATTAAATGATGCATCCCAAAACAGGGTGAAGGAGATCATATGGCCAAGGTAATAAAGATATTTGACATCAATCTGTAATATTGCAGAACTGATTAGCTGCAATAGGAATTGTATTTTGAGGAACTGTTCACTGGATGGCGCAGAACCTGGTGAAGTCCATGGTTTTCCATTTGAAGACTGCAAAGTATAAATACAAAATGTTTAAAAAGTTTTTATTTTTCAAATCCTAACTTAAACCCCCTAAATTATAGAAGAAGCTAGGCTATGCAATGTTTGTTCAACCAGCTAGTTGTCTGCAATATTTATGAGCTTCATGGGAATAACAGTAAATGTCAGAAATAAGTGTATGCCCTCATGGACAAGTACAGTGACTTAATTTTTCATGCCTCCTTTTAGTGATATAAGGCTTAAAATGTTTTAAAATGCATTTAGAGAGTTCTTTGTTAAAAACCTTATGGGTGTCCCAAAGCTGGTATTTTCAAAAGATTTTGGAATAATGTAATATGCTAAAATGTCTGGGAATGGCTACGCATCATTGTAAGGATCAGTCTGGCTCATTCATCTTCCAGACACTCTTTGAATGTGCACAATGAAGCCAAATCCAGAATTCTGATTTCATTGTGCCTGCTCTCTGACTTCAGAGGAAGATCTTCCCAAGGATGATCACAGGATTAGCTGAGTGATACAAGCAAGAGCTAAAACAGGTTTTCTTCCTGTTGAAGAATTTTCCTATGACTCAGAAGCAAGACAAAGGATGAACAGAATACAGGAACTTAAGAACACATTCTGTGTGATGTAAAATGTCTTAACTTGGATTTCTTTTAGAGGAAATTTGCTTAGGAAGAGCTGAGATCCTTTTGGAAATTATTTGCTAGAAAAAAATTCAGTCAGTTTACTAGAAAAAAAAAATCAATTTGTCAATATGTGTGTAAGTCCTGATTTCATGATTTTTCAGCTTTACATAAGAGTGAGTTACCAGCGTTTCCTTGAAGATTATCATACTCTCATTTTTGTTCATTGATGTATGAGAGTTTGAAAGATGTACAAAGAGAACAAATAATTTCATTGTGACAAGGGTGAAAATAGGAGATATTTTTTAAGGGCCAGATTATATAAGTAGCCAAATCACCCACTACTTTCATATTAAAGCAAGTCAACTTTTCCTTTCTGTAACTGTTTTGTGAGGAACAAAACTTCAGGTTTGTGCTACCTGAGGGAGTTTGGATATTTCCCTACCCAGATCTGCACTGTGCTGTTATGATCCAGTCACTTGTCCTATATCTTGAGAATACTCCAAAATTTTTTCACTGTATGTTAAAAACATGATCTGTGTGAATGATTAATAGAAGAGGCAGTCATGGAAGACTTGTCCTGTCCTTAAAACATTGTCAGAATATGCTCACCTATCCAAATTGTTTCGCAGATCAGGCTGATCAGAACCTGCCAGAGCTCAGCTGATGGGGGTTAAACTGCATCAACTTGATGGTTTGGGAACACCAACAGCATTCTTGCTCTCTGCACCCAGAAAATACAATCAGGTGGTAGTTCTTGGGTATATGAATTTATAAAGCACTCATCCTGATGAACATCAAGGTCTTCAAACCTTTTCCCCCCACAGACAATGGAGCAGGGAGCCCTCACCAACATCTCTCGGTTCCCAAATGCTGTCATAGGGAGCCCACCTGTACTTGGACTCAGTGTCTCAGGCTTGTGGGAGGATGCTGCCATTCCTGGTGCCCTTCCTTCCCCTCTGCAGACTGGTTACCCATTCGACCTCAATTCCCAGCAGAGAAGGATGCATTCCAGCTATTAGTAATATTATTTAAATGTAAAACCTGTATTTCTGGTGAATGCTCTACAACAGATTGACAGCATGATAGCCTTAACAGTTCTGTCTTGTAGAAATCATTCTCACCTCTCAGAATGTTTTACAGTATTTCTTGTAATAATGTCATCTCAAACCTTCAGCTTTTTTAAAAAAAAGGTTTTTGGGGAACAATCCTGCAGCAAAAATAGAAAATTTAAAATGTTTTATGACAACAGTTTAAAATGAAACTGTTTCAGCATTAAAAATCCATTAAAAGTTAAACGAAACCTCCCAGCACAAAGACAAATATCTAGGGATTCAATTACTGAAACTGCTTTCAATTGACTTATTTAAATGGAAGATTCTTTTTTCAAGCTTACAAGAAAAAAGAATTCTTGAAACAAAATAAAGAAGCTAACGTCAAAGTTTCTGTACATCACAAAGCAATAAAGCAATTTAATATGATATTAACATATGAAACAGAAGTTAACTATGCTTTTCAAAGTGTTCTTTAAACAGAAATGGAAAAAAATGGGCTGATGATACATTCTTAGGCTTCTGATTTAAAATTGAAGTATTCCATAGTTTCAGATTAATA
The DNA here is from genome assembly GCA_013397115.1 of Edolisoma coerulescens. Taxonomy (NCBI): domain Eukaryota; kingdom Metazoa; phylum Chordata; class Aves; order Passeriformes; family Campephagidae; genus Edolisoma; species Edolisoma coerulescens. The sequence continues at coordinate 1,366,968 of VWZW01003626.1, read as the reverse complement.
AGTTGAGTAGAAAAGTTGGTTGTCATGTCCTGTGCTTGTGCTTCTGGACCTAAGCCCATTCAGAATTAGAAACAGAGAATATTTGCTAAAATTTGCCAGATCTGAAAATAGTTTTGAATTTAGGCTTATCTGACTTACAAGCAAAGTGTCTAGGTCCTTCTTTCCTTCCTAAATAAAATGAAATGGATAGAAACATTCAGTGTTCACTTATATTGATCCAGAACAGATTAAAATAGAGCACAGTGAGAATCTGTTTTAGATCTCTGTTACAAGAGGTCTGGAGTTCAAAGACTTTGCACTGCTATACATTTACTGAGAAAATAATATCCATCCTTCTGTACTAGCTGATGATTTCTTTAGCAAGAGAAAGAAAAAAAAAAGAAAAGGAAAAAATAAAATAACTTTTATTCCAGAATGTTGATTCTCTTAGGAAAGTTTTTCAACTGTTATTTCTTGTCCTTCTAATAAAACTGAAAAAATAAATATACAACAACTCTTCTCATCACTCATAAATCTAGCATACATATAATGGTAAGAATTGTTCTTTTCCTGCTTTATATATAGGTACATTCCTCTCATTTGTTTAGAGGTGGACATTTTCAGCCCAGGAAGATGACTGTAAGTAGCATGCCTGGCCTGCTGCAAATTACAGGCTTGATAACGTAAACTGGTCACTTCATCTCAGCTGTCTAGGATTTGAGCAAAAGCACACACTGATTTAAATTTCCTAAGTGGTGAAAAATCCTCCACTTAACCTGTTAAAACCTTCTTGTGATGAAGGGATGCCTTTACTATCAGTGTTATGTCCTTGAAAGGTGCTCAGGGCCAGCACTTGGCATGAAATGCAGCTGTGGTCTCCATGACATATGTTAGACAAGCTAATAATAACATTTTTATTCAGCTCTAAAGAATCAGTTTGCAAAATGTCTAATTTGCATAGTTGACTACGTTGGGCTGGGTTTGTTTTTTTTTTAAATTCTGTATATGTACAAGCAAGGCAAATGTAGAAAATCAGAAGGTTATTAGAGGAGTTTGAAATGGAAGATAAGTACTGACAGGAAGATTATGAATTGCTGGCAAAGACCTACTTTCCTGTCTGTAAAATAGACACATCTCTGGTGTCACACAGCAGAGAAGGAGGGGAGGAAAAAAAAACCCAGCTGCAAAGAAGGCACAGTTTTGAGAAAGGCAGACAAAGGAGTAATTGCCATGTTAAATAGCAAATTTGGGCATGCCTGCTGAAAGCAATTTGAGTTCACATGGGTGAGAGCGAAGGAAAGCTCTGAGTTCATATATAACTGACACAAATTAGTAATAAGCTATTTATTCTTGCTGCTCCTGTCACCTTTGACTAATAACAACCTTTCCCAGGAAAGTAATGATTAAAGTCATCATGACCAGATTTAACCCACTGACCAAGAAATCGGCAAATGAATCCACTCTTGTGACCAAAGTCAAGAATGGCCAGTGGTACAAAATTAACCCAGTCTTAATGATATTTGAGAAATGTAATTTCATGCTCCACCTCAGTTGGTTTACCTTGCCTTGTTATAGTTCTTTAGAATCACTAATACTACTTTTGAAGAAGGAAGAAGCCCTTCAGTGACTTGAAGAGAAAGTTGAGTTTCATCCTCAATTCCTAAATGTGGTAATCCTAAATGAAATGTCTGAATTATGTGGACAGTTAAATGACAGGATAATCGGGTTTTTTATAGTGTCTAGTGTTGGTCCCTGGAAAGGTTGGAGATATGTTTTAAGCACATGAAAGGCAAGATGGATTTGAGGAGCAGCCAACATGGGTTTAGTTTAACCAGGGCAAATTAGGTAGAAAATGCCTGACCAAATTTTTTTTCCTGTGCTGAGGTGGTTGAAGCTGTAGGGAAGGGGAGGGCAGTGGCTGTTCCGTGCTGAAGCAGGGCCTTTGACTCAATCTCCCACAAGCTTTTCACATAGGACCCTATGAAGTTTAATAAAAGTCTCCGTGGAGTCTTGAATCTGGGACAAAATTATCCCAGGTAACAGCACAGACTGGGGTTCATCGGCTAAGGGAAGGATCCACCCCTGCAGAAATTGATCTGGAGGTCCTAGTGGGCAGCAGATCATGGGTCAACAGCACGCCCCTGCAGCAAAGGCATCCATGAGTGTATTAGTGAGAAATGTAGACATCTTTTTGTTTCCCTGAGTAAATTGCAAATGCAATTGCCAGTATAGAGGGTTTTGAGGACAGGTAAATGCTTCAGTCATTAGCCAGGTCCAGGAAAGCCATCCACCCCCTATATCTGGCATTTGTGAGGCTCCAGGTGGAATCCTGTCTCTGATTTCGGCCTTCCCTGTACAAGAAGGATATGGTTGACGCGCTGAAGGGAGTCCAGGAGGTCAGTAGGATAGTCAGGAGCCTGAAACACGATGAATGAGGAAAAGCTGAGTGAGCTGGACTTGTTTAATCTTAAGAAGAAAATGTTTCAATGACACCTTACTGGCTGTTTACAGCTCCTGTTACCCTAGGAGGCTGTGGAATCCCCATCACTGGAGATGTTCAAGACTTCTCTAGGCATGACCCCAAGTAACCTATCTAATTAGACCTTCTTTCAGCAGGGGTTTGAACTAGGTGACTTCCTGGGGTCCCTTCCAGCCTAAATTTTTTCCATGATTTGAAATCCTCAGGGCTTCTTTGAGGAAAATGAACAGGTCTTAACTAAGTGTTTATTCAAAATCTCTCATAGACCTTGTGCAGGGAATAAAAGCAAAGAACTGAAGTAAAATGACAAACTAGATCACAGCACGTATGTGTAAGGGGGAGATGTATTAAAGTTGTAATTTTGATGTTGTAGGCTAGATGTGTTTTTAATATGAGTGTGTGTGTGTGAACTGAAGAAACTGAAGAGCAGCTGATTTCTTAAAGTTGTATTTAGCTTCATATTAAGTCTCTTTATTTTTTAAGAGAGTATAGGAAATTCTTGTTACTTTTAGATTAGTTTCACTTACACGGTCTGCTTATTCACCTTTACACCTACATAAAGAAGAAATTTAAGAAGCTACTTAGTCTGAAATGCACATCATTTACTTGTAATTATCCACCAAGCATTGTGAATTAACCCACCTTTATCGTGCTCTTTTATGTATTAATTGGTTACCAAACCATTTCAAGCTGGTTAAATTGCTTGACCCTCTTAAATTTTCCCAGTCCACTTTTTTTCTTTCTTCTGTGCTTCAGAACTTCCTACCTTCTGTTGAACTGGCAATTAATCATAACAACTCTGCTGGCAAGCAATTGCTTGCTCTTTATAGAACACACCGTATGTCTCTTGCTCACAGTTCTGTATAGTTTTTGGATACATTAAAAATAAAGCTGGTTGCAAATAGCTGAGATTTTTAGCTAGAAGCTGCTTTTGGAGTTCTCTGTGTGACAGAAGCAGAGAATTTTTTGTATCAAAAAAGATTATGCTGTTCCAGGAAGAAGCATGAACAATACCTTTATAATTTCTTCATCAGTAAGAATACACCCCATATGGTCATAGAGTTTTGACTCAGATTTCCCTCAGATATTTCAGCAATGTCTCCCATCTGAAATAGGACTGACTAACAGCCTGGAGTCAGAGCAGAAACGCAGCTCAAAATGGAGTTCAGCATGTGTTTTAATTGTGTATTCAAACCCAAGAAAGGCTTCAGCCTGTGCTTAAATCCATGAACAATCAGGGAAGAATTTATATATACTTCAAATAGAAGACTGAACGGTTTTCTGAACTGCAAAGGAAATAGAGCAGCTTCTGGTTGTCAAGCTTAATGCAACCTTGTGCCCAAAGTGTGATTTGTTGGGATTTTTTAGGGAGGTTGAGGAGATGTGTTTGACCTAATGTAGCTCAAGTGGTAGTTTGAGAGCTGGGGCATTACTGCTGTAAGCAATGGCATCACGATATCTGCTTTGAACCATTTTAATAAATCCAAAACTTCTCTTGGGTCAGGCATCATCAGTGTCATGGCTCAACTGCAGTGGGCAGAGTAGATTGTTTTGAGGGCAACTGACCATTTATCTTCAATCATTTGTACTTATTCTTCGTTTGACACCACAGGGCTATTTTGACAGGAGTATTAATAGTAATCTGAAATATATATTAATATTTTTAGTCCAACAGTCAGATAGAACATCTTTTTTAGTTATGGAGGACAATTCAAAGTTTCTAGCTTTTTTTTTTTTTTTCCTTAACCAAAATCTATTGTTTCAGTGAAAAAATCTGCTTTGTTTTGAACTGTGGGAAGGAATACACAGAAGGATAAAATCCAGACTTGTGTGGCATAAATACAAACCATCCAGAAGAGTCCATGAGGAATTATTTTTGCCAACAGAATACTGCTGGTTGTTTTTGCTTAAAACAAAACAACCCAGCCCCCAGACAAATAACAAAGTATTCTTATGTGCTAAATTTCGTCACACTAGCACATTGAAACACACAGAACCTCTGCAAGTCAGACTCGCCTAAGGTCCTTTTCTGAATTGCAGTTTTAGCAATATTCTGACTGCACCTCGTGGTGTTTTGGGTGGTTTAATACTGTGCAGCCGCTGATTATTTTTGGCTCTGAGCAGTGCTGAGTCATAACAGAAATTACAAGAAGCACAGGCACACACGATCTTCATGAGCATCACCCTCGCTCAGGATCAGAGTCAGGCACATCGAAAAGCAAGAAACAGCAGGGGCAAGGGCTTTCCCAGATTTCTTCTTCCCCATCTGGGAAAATCAGCAGAAGCAGTAGTGGAACAAATTCTTCATCCTCAGTGATAAAGCTGGCTTTTTGAGCTTTGCTTGGAGGTAGATATATATCAAAAGAGAAAAAATTAGAGGTTGCATGCTGCAGGAGTCTGAGGAAATAGTGACTTCTGGTTACAATCCTGAACACATTGGTGGCAGGAGTAAAACACAGTTTTTTTCTTAGGCTTTACTTTCTTTACCTCAGATATGCATTTTTTGTGTAGAGCATCTGACTGACTTCCAGCTTCATGTTCTTCTCCCTTTTTGGAAACTTTCTGTTTAGAAATGTCCCCTGCTTAATATTTTTGAACTGTACTCAGCCCAGTTTGAACACTCTGAGAGGTCTGAAGGAGCAATACAAGGAACTGGTTTTGCAATAGTATTATTGCATTCTGTTTTCTCTCTTTGCTATCTTGAATATTAAGAAATTACACCCTCTTTTAAGTTAAAAATAGTCAAAATATGCCACTGTGCTCCCATTTGAGTCACAAGATAGATGTTTCAGTAGCATGTTTGATTCAGGATTATATGAGCCAGTCCTTTGTCTCCTGACGGTTTTGAGATGCTCTCAGCATGAAAAATCCCCACTCTACTTTGAGATGACAAGGTCTCCATCAGCGATTTTCATGTGTAGCCTATTAAAATGGTTGTTTGAAAAGATGCAAGAATGTTAGTGGATGTACCATAGAGGAAAAATACTGAATTTCTCAGTTTTCTTGCTAATAAAAATAAGCTTACATTCCTGTTTTATATATATTACCATCGAGTAGTGAAATAGTAACATGTTCCCTACCTTTCTTTACTTATATCCCTTATGAATTTGTGAGCAATTTGAATAAAAAGCCTGAAACAGGAATATTGCCTCAGCCAGGAGGGTTTTGAATTTGCATGTTTCTTCTTAATGGAGGGGGAAAGAAGATAGACCAGAGAGAACATTTTGTACCCATTCATCATCTGCTTGTCTAGTCTGGCTTTTTGATCTTTTGTTGACATTCTCCTTTAGTTAGAGATAATTTCCAGGCAATTTCAAGGCCTCTTTTGAATATGCAAATATTTTCGTGATTTAAAGGCTCAAAGCCCTGGAGGGTAAAGGAGGCAAAGAAATTTGTTTAAAATTAAAGGATCACCTCCTAAGGACCACTAAGACTGCAAAGAGACTGGAGAATCTCTAATATCAAGAAAGACTGAGAGCTGGGACTGTTTGGCTTGGAGAGGAAAAGGCTCTGGGAGGAACTTATGGATGTATGTCATGCCTGTCAGGGGGGTGTAAAGAAGGCTGAGCGAAGCTTTTGCCATTGGTGCCCAGTGACAGCACAGGAGGCACAAACTGAAATACAGGGTTCTGAACCATCAGGACCCTCTGACCATCAGAAAGCACAATTTTACAGAGTGTCCAGAGAGGTTGTAAAGTCCCCCTTAGAAAGCAGCTGGACATGGTTGTGGGCAAGCAGCTCTGGGTGGCTCCTGCTTGAGCAGGGGGCTAGGACCAGGTGGCCTCCACTGGTCGCTTCCAGCCTCAACTCTTCTTTGAGATTTTGTGCTTTGATTTTACTCCTGAAGCCTCTGAACTCAGCCCTGATGCCAGCTGGAAAGGATTCTCAATCCATGATCCGAGGCTCCTCCATGAGGATTCACCCCAAAAACAAAATCTACCTGTTCCAGGATATCACACTGTGCTCTCTCAGCACCTGCTCCTCAATAAATGGTAGATGACTGATCCAAAGTGAGAGTAACTGTACCAACACACAACCATCTGAAGTTTTGTTCTGCAGAAGTAATGTGAAAATAAGGCCCCTTTCAGTTGGAAATCCCTACATGAAAGAACTTGATTACCAGCATAAGGTAATAAGTTAAATAACTCAGATAATTGGACACAAAATATACATTGTGAAGCTTTGAGCTGCCTGCTTTTGCTTCATAAGTCAAAATATTAGAAATTCCTACATTTAATTGATAACATTTGATATAATTGTTATTTATAATTTATAGAGGCAAAATGGGGTTTATATGGAATATGCACATTAAGTGGATTTAAGGCAAAAAAAGTTAAAAAGAAATAGCAGAGGAGGTATAGATATGTTACTGGTGCATAAACAGAAAGAACAAACGTAGGGGGTTTTCCCTCCTTTCTGAAGGAAGAGAACAAGTACAATGAAAAGAAGATGTATCATACTATCTTATGACCACAGGAGTGCAGAATAAAGCATCAGGAAAAAACAGCTTAGAGACACAGGGTTAGCAGTCATGTTAAATATGTAAGTACTTGTATGTTTCCCCTACATTTTTTGTGTAATCACTCACAGTGTAATAGTGTGTTCAAAACTCTATTCATCTTGCACTTGCATTTCACATTTTAAAAATTCATAAGCAAGAAGGTCTTATTTTTTATCTCCCATAGTGGGAGATGAAATCCAGAGACTTAGAAAAGTCAGGAATCTCAGTAGGAAAGAAGAAAAAGATAATTTGTCTGGAATCTTTAAAGCTAGAATTATTCACTAAAGCCTTTTTCAAAGATAAGCATCTAGAACATTTCCGTTCCATTGGAAAAAAAATTTAATTGGTAGAAGAACGGAAGTCTTTTAAGAAAATAAAAAAGAGGGTCTTGATGATACCCAGCAAAAAACCTGTGATTTTTATGTTGGATCTTGTGGTGTTTGATGGAGTGTTTTAGTCCTGCTTTTTGTATTGCTTAAGTCTGAAAAAGCAGTGTCTTGAGATACAGGCTGAAAATATACCAGCTATTATAAAATCTCTTTTACCTCCTTCTGTGTGGGACTGGGGATAAGGGTCTGATTTGCATTTTGTGAAGTTTGGATTTCTTAGTGGCGTGAAAACATCTCACCAGGTCTTTCATGCTGAGTGCAGAAGGATCCTGACTGAAGAATAAAGAACAAATCAGCTGGTTTCTTGGACAGGCATTCGCACACTGTGTGCAGAGAGCAAATGCTTTCAGTCCTGTGAGGAGCTAGGAGCAATTACCAAAATACAAAGGCTGAAAGGTGTTTGTGTGAGGAAGTCCTAGACAGGAACCTTGGCAAAGTTTTACTATTCCAAGTGAATTTGTGTGAGAGTTCGATACTGCTGCAGACTGAGGTTGGGAGAGTGGAATCTGACTCTGAGTTGGGGGTTTGGGGCGTATACTTTCCTCAGTGTAATAGATATCCAGGTCTGGGAGTTTGCTTCTCATCAAATAGCTGCATTTTTATATATGACTGAAAAAGCGTGGTAGTAAAACTTTTCAAGTGTGCTGTTCTACTGTACTGATGTTGAACCAGTTAAAGAGCAGAGCCTGAATGAGTGACTTGTTTTGTGATGCCTAATTCAGATAAAGGAATGGCAATGCAGATCATTGCTATTAAGTGACCTGGGTTACCTACACAAGTTTGTTCTCTAACACAAGTGTAGTTAGCCTTGGAAATTATTGGTGTTCTGACTTGTCAAGCAGCAATTTGCATTTAATCATGAGTTAAAATCATTTTTGACAGTGACACAGGTAATGTAGTGTGTATTTTATTAGGTTAGAATAAGCTTAAATCCCATTTCTTTTTTTCCTGGGAAATTACTTAAATAGCTGCTTAAAACCAAGTCACTGTTTAGTGCTTTTCATGAGTTGGGATGCTTTTCTGAAGCTGAACATGGCTATCTGTGTGCTGTCAGAATTGCCAGGAGCTCATCCCAAGGCCATGAAAATCAGGAAAAATATATGGAATATGCCAGAAACATTGGAAGAGACTTCATTATATTCATGGTAAGAGCAGGGTCATAGGCTCATAAGAAATAAGATAAATAGAAATGTCTACGTTTGATTATTGTAATGATAACTTGGGCTTGTTATGCACAGACTGAAACATTATGCCTACTTTATCTGCTGCTAGGACTGGTTAAAATCTAGAAAGAAGTAATTATTTCAAAATATTGCCATTATTGTCTGAATAATTTACATGAGTATGAATACTACAAAAATATTAATTGAATCATATTCTGTGAAAAATGGCAACACTTAAGAAAATAATAGTCATAGAATGATATTGAAAAGATCTGCTTGAAATGCAACCACCAATGTCTTTTTCTAGAGAAGAATGAAGAACTTGAGAAGAATGCCTTGAGAGAGATGAAAAAATCTAATCTGTGTTCTTTCTTCATTGTGACAAAACTAACAGATTTAAGTTAGCTTTGGCCACATGATGCTAAACCTGATTAAATGTTTTTGAGAATAAAATTGTAAAAAATTTAACAGTACATGTATCTTTTAGGAAGGGAGAATCACTGAGAAATACTTGTATCTGTCTGTCTAGAAAATAATGGCTTCTCTGTCAGTATGTTCAGTTTTAGTGCTATTAATAGTAATGTAAAGTTCTCATATGCTATTTTTCATCTGGAAATAAAAAATTGCCTTGGGAAATTCATCTCAGCCCTGTGTCACAATAAGAATCATGAAGTGATTAAAGCAAGGACATCAGTGCAGAGAGACAACCCTTCTGTTCCAGGCTGGTGCTCTAACCAAACGATCAATATTCATTTTGGGTGCACTAGGTCCATCAAGGCACACAGAGCAGATCACAGCTAGTGATCAAGCAGTTTATTTCCAAGGAAGGGTTGTTCAGAAACAAAACAAACAACTCCTCAAGCCTGAGCTTTAATATTTTAGGGAGGCCTGAAGAGCACACTGGCAATATCCATGAGCTCTCCAAAGATTTAATGTCTGTTACACAGTAAATGCTGCATAAAAGTGATACTCCAGGCATTATAAAGAGATGTTATATTACCACAACATATCTATATTTCAATTAAATTAAGGGGCATAAACCTGTTTTATGTGTTTTAAAATAGTTTCAGCTTGCAACCTAGTAAATGTTACTGCTTACTAGCTGGATGAGTTCGTCCATCACTAGAAGATGCAGTTAAACTCAATACACAAAATATTTGTAGTAAAGCAAGTGAGACAGAGGATTTTATTCCACAGCATTGCACTTATTGACCTCAAATGCTCTGATGAAGTCAGGCATCACACTTCAATCGAACAGTCAGCAGAAATGTGTGTTATATGGAGTTATGGCTATGTGGGAACAACACATCCAGGGGAATGGAATAAATACCAGTGTACTTTGATGGCGTCTTGGCTTGATCTGAAGAAGCTATGCAGGTTCTCTTTTTGGTATTTTTCCTAACATCTGTGTTATATAAGTGATGCTGTTTTAAGCTTTTGATAAGGTGCGATTTTGTTGTCTTTGAATTATGAAGGCTCACAAACAGAACTAATGTCTTAGGTCAGCTCATTTAGGAAAAAAAAGGAAAAGAGAATAATCATTTATTTATAACTTAAAGAGAATGAGTTTTACAGAATCCTTTTCTGTATCTGTATCATCAGCTCTTTCCTTGTCAACACAATTAACCCGAGTACACTCTTATTTATAATTATTTATTAGAGGCAAAATGAACATTGCAACTCCAGGCTTTTAAAGAGTGGCTTACACACTAAACTTGTTACGTTGAGCTAAGCATACTAAAGTCTAATTTTGCCTTAATATGTAGTAAAAATGATGACATAAAGATGGTGAAGATGGTGGAAATAGTGCCTAGGTGGATTTACTGCCACATATCTAGAGTTGAGGCAAAGGACAAGAAATATTCTTTGTGCTAAATAGAAACATGTGAATAGCTATGTGTTTGTAATAGTAAGTTTTATTTTAATAGTTCTTTAGTACCAGAGTTTCCAGATGACTAAAAAATGGCCAATGTAGCAAATACCTTTTTTAAGGAAGGGTGGAGGGGATGGAGGTTGCAGGCAGCTGCAGCTCTGTTAACATGACCTTAATACTATGCAAAGCTTTAGAAAAAAAATTGACAATGTAGCAGATCTGACTACAATAATAAACATAAGGAATACACAGTATTCCTTTTTCAAAAGAAGAAAACAACAATTGTACTTAAAGAAGATGCACTCAACTAATTTAGGACCAAAGGAATGCAGATTAAAGTAGGCAAAAGCCCTTAAAATCAAAATCAAAACAGCTTCTTCCTCTTTTTCCCCCCCGGAGGCTTGGATCATGTAAATTGTATTAGTGCTTCTTTTTGGTTTTTACACATTTAAACTGTTCCAGATCGGAATTCTTACCAAATTATGCAGATGAAATTTATTTCTAGTAATCAGTGATCTTACTACTTTTTATTTCAATATAAGTTTTAGCTTGGAATGTGGATATAAATAAAATGACCCATTTTAGCTGAACTGGAAGCCTTTGTGTCTTTTCCAACACATGTCTTTGCAAGGTTGACTTACATCCTGATAAATAGTCACAAGTTTGAAAAATTCTTTGGAATTTTTGCTTGTCTATAACTGATTCAGTATTTCAGATATCTCTTGTTGTGAGGATTCGGTTGAATTAGCTGTCCTTGCCTGTTTTGTTGTGGGTATAGTGATGAACTTTTTACATTCTCACAGCTGTTGTATCGGCAGTGCAGGAGGTTTGACGTTGGGTGATAGCTTGGTGCTCTCAGCCATGATGAGGCTTCCATGCCACATCACCCAAATTAGGACTTCTGTGTTTAGAGACAAATTTTTCTCCCTGATCCTACATTTAAAAATCAATCTGCCAGGATGCATCAGCAGTTTGAAACAAAGTAAGGCAAAAGAAAGTACCTCCTATGAATCCTAGTTCTATGTAAAGAGAGTTAAAATTATTTAGAGGTCTTCAGCAAAACAGATAAGAAGCCAGTTTGTTGGAGATTTTTTTCCCCCAATCTGTATTGTGTATGGTTTATACGCAAAGTTTATTTTTCTTGCTGCTTCTGTAAGTATAATGCTGGATGTGAGGACACAATGTGCAGCCAGGCTTTTAGAATGTGTTTCAGAGAAGTATTTCACTGTAATTTCGGTTATGTGTTTTTGAATGTTCAGTGTTTTGCTGAAGCCCTATTTTCCCAGCTCTCCGCCACAGGCCTAGAACAAAGCTCTCTCTTCTACTGAAAAGGTGAAATCACAGAAGAAAAAGAAGTTTATGACCAGAGCCTTGTTCTTACAGTCTGGCAGGCTATTTTAATCATCAGCCAAAGCACAGAAGCCCCTGCTTGTTACGGAAACCTTCTTCACCTTTGGGAGCAATGTTCTGTGACATTACGGAACTTTATGACAAAATAATACCACCTAATGAGCTACAAGATAACAGACATTTAAGATGAAGGCTAATGTTGAAAGAGACTGGAGTTCTTTATCTCATCTTCCTCTTCAGTTTGCCAGGTGAGCACTAGATTGTGCCTGTCTGCTCCTCCCTGAGGAAGGAGCAATGTGCAGCTCTGCCACAGCAGTCGTGACTCAATGCCTGCCACACCATTTTCCCAAGGAGAATTAATTTGCTTGATTTTTTTTTTTAACCAAAGGTGGCATACCTTCTCTTGTGTTGGTATAAGCAAGTCTTTTCCACCCCTTCCCTTCCTCTGCTCACTTGTTCATGGAAATGTGTGTGCATGTGTGTGTGTACAGCCAAACAAACCGTAGCATCTCATCACTCACCCCGTTGTTGTCTCCTTGGGAATTCTGCAGTAATAATATTTAATTAGTTTTGGTTTAAAATTTAGAACTAGCCTGAAACTGGACTTTGAAACATAAGTAGTTCATTTCATAAAGGGATGACTCATTTAACAAACATGTGGAGCCACTATGAGATGACAGGGAGCAGTAGGGACATTTTGCAGGTCAGGAGAAGACGCTAAAGTTTAGCCTTTAAACTATGTGTAAAGAGGTTTAACATGTTTTCTCTTTGGGTCAGTACAATCTTCCTGACTTAGATGTGCCATTTTTATGGCCAGATAAGTTTAGACTCATGCCACAAGTCTCAAATTTACGTACACATACTGAAGAATCATTTACAAACAAAGCACGGAATGAAATAATTTACAAGTTCAAACGCAGCACTTTCAAATCTTAATCCTTTGTCTACACTTCATTAAATAATTTTCCCCTAAAGTCCTTTCACACACTATTGCAGCCATTTCGCTTTGATCACACTTTTTAAGAGGGGAGTGGTCTGGCCCATACCAATTTGACTACCTTGGACTGAGATGAGGGTTTAAGATGTCTCAGTCATCAAATCTTATGCAACTCATGTCCAGGCACCTTCATCCCCATCCACCCCACCAAGTCTCCGCGTTTTTCTTGGGTTGGCAAAGGCAGAGCTACTTTGAGTGAGTGTGCAGAGGACTACTTCAGAACTAAAAACCTTTCTCTGAGTGTCCCTTTACTATTTTGTTGGAACAGTACATTTCTATGCCATAAAATATGGCTTAATGGGTAAAAAATTACTTTGTACATGTTTAAATCGGTAAAAAATTCTTTTTTGCATGTTTTATTAGTGCCACATGTATAATTGGGTCCCCAAATTAGATCAGTTTCCTTGATAAATATTCAGATAATTTAGACAAAAAGTATTCTTTCCATTCTGTCACATTTTTGAAGCATGAGGAAAGGATTTAAACAAGATGTTCTCTGTCTTTTAAATGGGAAATTCTAAAGCTACTAGATAATTTATAGCAAGGTGAGTTTATTCTGTGGAAGTATCTTAAAGGGAACCTCCATCACCCTTTCTGAGTGGGAACACAAAAAATACCCCTTTAGTTATTATTCCATTCAAAAAATTACTCAGTGGAATACCTTATTCATATTTATAGAATAACTTCCATAATGCATTTTCTAAAAAAAAAAAAAAAAAAAAAGAAGTTATAATAAGGAAAAGTGATGCATTTTGCAACCTGAGTGTAAAGTACAGGAATGAGCTTTTGTGAGCAAGAAGCTGCAGAGCGAGTGGGAAATGCATGTATATAAGCAAAAATCCCACTGTTTACTAGGAGTTTGCCTTCTGCTCCAGAGTGTATATAAAAATAGAAAGTGAAGTGTGGCAGGACAGGTGTATAATCTCTTGCACATGCTCTGTAGATTGTGTTCATTGTGTGTCAGAGTGTCAGCAGTTCAGGTAAATGGAGATCACCAGAAGAGAGATGATAAGTAAGTAAACAAATAAATAAAACCCCTCCTCACAATCAGGGAATATTTCTGGGTAGTCTGGTTAAAGAAAAACTTTGCAAGAATCCACTACTTGTTGCTGTGAATGCACTTTTAGCTTGTTTCTTTTTTTTTTTTCCCCAAGGAATGTAGAACATTTTCTCTAATTTTCATTAGGTGAAATTAATAAATAAACCGTGTTCCCTTCATTCATGGTGACAGCACAGATGACCAAATTGCTAAAACGTTGTTGTCTTCCTCTGCCAAAAAGGAGTAAAAGGCTTCCATTATGTCTTCCTCCATTTGTGCTTTATTGGTGAATCACGACCTTTAGGATCAGCATATTAATTCAAAATACAAGCTGGTGGAAAGGAAAACTTTTGAAGATAGGTTTCTTTTCCCACATTTTGACTCACCATAGAGATCAGCTGGCAGATTGTGTATTAACTCTTGGCATTACTGGAGGGTATTTCTATTTAGCTCTGTCAATAAAAAATCAAAACTTAGTTTTAGGCCCTTCATTGCTTTGACATTTCAGTGTTAGCTGGAAGCTAGCTGTAGTGTAAATATCAAAAAATCCTCATTAAGTTTTATTAATTATATCATAGGTGAATTTATTTGACATGTAATTAATTTAATATCACACACGCAGCGAATACAGTTATACTTCCTAACACATCAACTTAATAATGAAAGTTATATAACATGCATTTAAAGGGTATTTAAAAATAAATCTGGGCTAACTTGAAAATAATAGTGAAAAATTATTAACTGGTGAAGTGGCATCTATGTGAAACTGAAAGAGTTGGACGAGTCATGAGACTGCTACTGAAATTAGGAATTTTCATGGCTATTTTTCTGATCTGTAAGATTTCACTATTCAATGCTGATTTGGTTTTTAAATTTTCTATGCTCTTTGTCTTGATAAAGAGCAGTTTTCTTTGGTCAGAGTAACCATGTGGATATACTTTAAAAGCGCCTGTTTTTCCCATGGATAATTAACAGGAGGCTCAGTGAGTGCGGACATAAACAGGCAAAATATATTTTAATGTGTAGATCCGTACATTCCTACAAAGACAACTGGGATTAAAGTAGAATTCCTCTTTTCAGCTAGCAGAACAGAGCATATCACTTCTAGGTATATAAAGGCAAGATCTCAAATATTCCCACAGAAGAGAGCTTAAAGAATCTTTGGTTTTCTCAGGAACAATGGATCTGCTAAGTGATTAAAAGTGAAATAAGAGTTCAAACCTTACAGGTATTCATATCTGTGAAGTAGCATAACCATCAGAGCTTTACATTAAAAATTCTCTCCAAGAAATCTCAGTGGGATGACAACTCTTAATTTCTGTGGAGCCAAGAGAAGCAAAATATTTACTTTTATATCACCTGTCTTTAAACTTCACTCCTTCAAAACCTCTTGCTTCCCGCAACAGAGGAAACAAAAGGGACACATAACAGACTTCCTTTTGCACATGAAACAAAGCTGGGTGGTACTTTTATCCTTGGCTTCTTTTTTGCTCCCCAAATCTATCCCTCTTTGAACAATCTGCCACTACTCTGTGCCAGCAGGAGTTTTAGAAGAAGGCCATCTGCAGTGCTTACTATGTTAGGGGACAGATTCTCTTAATTCCTGATGTACTGGAATGGCTCTGTGTCCAGAATGGGATTTCTGGCCATCATGTTTTGGGAATGGGGCAGGGGCAAAGATTTTACAGACCCTGGTAGTGCTGCTGAGTGAGAAATGGCCATTTACTCCCAGAACTGCAGAGCTGGATAGAGCACACACCCAGGCTACCCTTCAGAAGTAAATGCAAGGTCTACTGTTTTTTTGTGTAAGTACTGACAAATAAATGGGAGGTTTTGAGGAAGATTTTCACAGTAATGTTTTAAGTGGATCACTGATATTCTGTGGTTCACTGCAGACAAGGGGAAGCTTTTGGCTGCAGCAAAGGGTCACCAGTTGTTTATTTAGTGGCAGTACTGAAGAGGATCCTTTTATGATATGCAAGGATGGAAAAAGAGACAGTTCTTGTCCAGAATGTGTTTCCACTGCAATAAATCATACTCCATCCTGAGTTATATCTCTGCTGCACACCAAGAGAAAAGGTTGTTTGGTTTAATTTAGAGACCAGGCAGAGTTTTCTTCTGTTTGATTCACTCCCCCAAAATACGAACTCTCCTAAGTGTTTTCTGGACACACATCTTCCTTTTCCTCTCCTGAAATTTCTCTTGTGTCTTTATTGCAAGCCCTGTTTTTGAAAAGACTGTTGTGGTATTCCCCATGAAACAGAGAGGAGATCATGTTCACCTATCCCTCCTGTTCAAGGAGAGAATTACATCAGTTAACAGTTCTGCCTCTTCTGGTGAGCTCATTGACCTTTCTTTTCCTCCTGCCCTCTCTGTAACAGGTGAGTTGCGGATTGGTGGGGACCGTTGCCCCAGGAAGAAAGCACGTTTAAATATTGTTTTTGTTTTGACAGGCTCTTGTCTGATTGATTATACTTAATTGGCATTTCATCTGTTTTTCTCATCCTGAGTCTTTGTTACATAATTGCCATTTTTAAAAGACAAAAGTGATTTTAGTAATTTCTTCAGACAAGTCCTGAAAGCCTCTCTGAAGATACAGATATTTATTAATCTGAGTGACAAAGGGGAGGCATCAGATATTGAAGCTTATCTGTATCTTCTTTTGAGGTATATACAATTTTTTCATTGTAGTAGTTTAAAAATAGTGAGTTCTCCTTCTTGTCTTATTAAGAAATGATAAAACCAGGTAGTGCCCTTTTGGGACCTGTTACCAGAATAGCTTTGGCCTTTTCACAAGGCTCTCTTCAGTGCTGAGCAGGAATTGCATGGGTTGCAATGTCTGCACAGCTCTCTTTAAACCAGGGGGATCACAAGCAGTGCTAATGTCAGATATGGGAAGGAGTCTGTCATCAGAAACACAGGACACAAGATTTTTAAGGAAACATGTAGGATGGGGAGTCCTTAATTAGATTTTAAGTACAGAGTTGAGTTTGACACCTTACTTTAAGTATTATGTCCAACAAGGAGAGAAATCCAGGTCACTGCCAACACGGGCTTGTTCTGCACCGGGAAACATTTACAGAACATTCCCACTATTGCAGCTCCACTGACATTCGTGGTAGGATGAGCTGCAACATTCACAGCTCTCCAGCACCAGCAGCTGTTTCAGCACTGTGCTAATTAGATTGGCACAGAGCTGGTTTCATAGACATGATGCTGCTGACAGCTGCTGGGGTGTCATCTACACTAGGGCTGCCAGAAATGATAAAGCTGTAGTAGTGTTGGGAGCTGTGGCAATTATTTGTAAGTAAAACTGAGATATGTGGGCTGAAGTTATAGTATGTGTATGGGTGCATATATGTGATTTAATTCATTCCCTGTTTTCCCCTCTCATCGTACTCACATGTATATGCTTTGCTGAGCATTGGTGAAAAGCTGAAAATTTCATGACTCATGCATCTTCTGGCTTGATGGAGATAGAATGGAGGGAGCAGGAAGGTTTCTTATTTGGGATCAAGGATCTGAAGTACAATGAGTCTGATAATAATAACGAAGGGATTATAACGATCTCAATGCACATTGTGCTAGTGGTGGTGAGCTGTACATCGACAAAAAGCCCTCAGCGCCCAACATGAGTTGGCTGTGGTGGTCTCATCCACATGTGTCCGTGTTTGATACCTGCTTTCCTTTCAAATCAAGATCTGTTGGCATGAACAAAGCATATTTCTAATGGAGTATCATTTATAAAGAGAAAGGAATAGAAGGATGTCAGTACACGTGAATGTGTCAGATCATTCATTTCTCCTACAATGTTTTGTCATGTCTCTTCAAATTTTAAAAGAGGTAGAAACACTTTATTGAAATCACAGGTCTAATCTGTATTTCCATTTTCCTTACTCTTTTACTCAAAGTACCATAGTACTTGACAGTTTTTTCCTTTATTGGAAATAAGCACTGCTCGCCTTGGCACAGGTGTGAGGTTACTAAATAAACTCTTAAAAGGATTGGTAATTAAAAGGATACTGTTGGCCAAAGAAGGAGCACCATTCTCACCTCGCCCCATTCCTTTCTAAAGAAATTTCCTTTGAACTAACTAGAATAAGATTTTTCACAAGTAGCTCTTGCACTTCATATTGAAATTATTTTGAGACAAGGCACCTCTACGAAAAGGTTTTTCTCTGCATGCAAAGCCATGTAAACAATTGAGAACAAAATTTCAGAAAGAGGCTTTTTAAACCATCCTGTACTCCGAAGAATAGTTCAAGGGAGAGTTCAGATAATTTTCTACATTTATGGATGTCAGCAACACGATCCTTAAGTTGTGTGAAGTGACAAGACATGCCAAACCCTTCCCCTCTCCCCCCCAATTTATTTTAGTATGAGTTTTAGCATTTACTTTAGCAAAACTAGCAGGGTTCCCTCTGCTCCAATGCCTATACCCATACAGAGGCCCAAAATCAACGTCCAGCTGCTTTTCCAGAGAAATTCACTCACACTCAAGAAAATGAAATAGTCATTTGCAGCTAAATTGTCTGTGGCAGACATTCAGAAGAACTCTACTGGTTGCCTGATAAATCACCTACCCAGCCATGTGAATGCTTGGTTCTAACCACTCTTTTACACAACCCCACACTCACACAGAGTTTAGTTTAAAAAATCTTGTAGTCTACATACAGTAAATTTTGTTGAATATGAAAGAAAATTCTGGCCTGCTTAAACTGTTCTGTGTAAAATATCTATGAACCCCTTCATCTTTTTTTTTATATAAAAATTTTCCTTTTTTTCTGAGGAAAGCTAAGTGCTTTGAAAAATATAATATCTATGTCAAATGTAGATTCATTTTGTTGATTACATCATTGTATTTAAAGCACAAAATAGAAATAACAGTGTGTATTAGAGAATTTATTCTGGATTCATTAAGAGGGAGTACATTCAAAGAAAGTTGACTCCTCCATTTTTTGTGTATCTTAGCATGTATTATCTGTTCTGGAGCATGATAAAAGCAGTTGTGAACTCCAGGCATTCAAGACCTTAAGAAAATTGCAATGAAAGATCAACCAATAAGCAATCTACCAGGTGAAGAACATATTTATTAGAAATCAATACAAATATTTTGCTAGGTGAGGCCACGAATTAGCTCTGCTGTTGTTTTGTGTAGTTAATTTCTAGTCCTTAAGCATCTGTAGCACTTCATAGTTAAAAGAAAACTGCTTTTCTGAAATGAGCATGATAGAGCTACCTGCCACATGCTATTCTTTTTCTTTTACTTGTTCTTGTAAACATAATCCTCACATAAATATAAATGTTTATATTTACAAGTAACCAAAAAATATTCATGGCTGCCTTATGTGTGTGGAAAAAATTGAAACGCTTCATCAACTTCAATAGTGAGATTTTTCTAGAATTAGTGAATTTAAACTAAGGTTTCCCATGGCTTGATAAAGAATAAAATTTTAGAAATCTGTACAGTGCAATGTGAACCTTGGATGACCTAAATTCTCTCACCCTTCACTCATTGTGGATGATATTTTGAATGTGAAAATAATTGAAGGTTCCTATAACCGGTGTCTGTTAAATGATTTCACAGTGTATTCCTAACCCCTGTTAGCTTGTATTATTCTTGGTCCTTTTCATCACCTGTTAGCGCCCATTCTTTTCCCGAGGGATTCCACCCTTTTATTCCTACAGAAGGGTATAGTTTGCAGCTGAGACACTGCAAAACTCGTTTGACAGCAGGATCAGGCCCACAGGAGCAGAAGATCAGTACTATTGGTAGCACACCTTTTTCCACAGACAAGGGAGGGTTCAAGGCTGGCATTGCAGAGGGTTATTTCCTGGTTTCTAGCTCCTAGACCTTATAGCCAAGAGAAGCACCCACAGCAGAAGACCTGAAGTCAGCCACTCGACAAGGGCTCTCAGCAAGCACTGCTCAGGAGGTGCTCCACAGATGAGAGGGATCACGGCACAGTAGAACCACTTCAGGGATCAGAAATACGAACATTTTTCCTCATCCATCTCCATTCCTCTTTCCATTCATCATTTCTGACTTGGCCTAGCTTTGCTCCAGGGCTCACAGTGTTAGCATTGAGGAAGTAAATAAAAGAAACCTGAAAATAATTCTTGAAACAATGTTTTTCAAACCTCACTGAAAACTGTGTGAGACATTTCTAATTGGAAACAGAAGAAGTAGTCATATACCATCAGGCAATATGGGATAAAAATTTCACCAACAATTCAATGTTTTAATTCAAGGTAAAGAATAATAAACAGTGATTTAGTCTGGTTAGTCTCAGACAATATAATTTTGATTTCTTTCTTACAAAAAAAACTGTTGAAAAAATACAGCATTAAGAACAAGGTTCTTTCACGAGCTACTGAAATTGTCATGTAGCTGTCATCAACACTAATTTACAATATTGCATGTAAAAAAATTAGCAATTGGCTTATGTTCAAGACCAGTGAGAAGGAATAGTAATTGTAATGTTAAGTACAATTAAATGGGTCAATGATCTACTTTGGGTAGTAGTTTAATTTAGTTTTTAAAGTGAAGCAGTTTTAGTAGGGTTTGACATGAATTGAAGTCAGTACTAAAGTGAGAATGGCAAGCATGAGAAAGCTGAAATGGAAAAGTAATTTTTACAGTAATATGGGACCTGTGAGTGTAATCTACTCGTGCTGATATGCAGCTACAAAGTTAAGAATGTCTTTTAGCTGGAGAACGTATTTTAAACTGGCTGCCACCAGCAGTAAGGAATAATGATGATCTCAAATAAAGAAGAAGGTGTCTGGTAGGATGTATTTCTGTAGGAGCTGCTTGAAGCCAGGTGGGAGACCCACGGAAAATGGCTTTTAACATAGTGAATTACTCGTGTTCCCTCTTCTAGGGGCATCCGATGCCTCTGCTCTCTTGAAATTCTAGAAATACCAATATATTTTATTCATAGTTTTTTGGGTTTTGTTTTTTTTTGTTAACAGAGGCAAGACTAAAGTGCAAGTTAAGTTTTTTCTTCAAAATAAACCAGGTATGTCTGAAGATAGGTTTAAAGGGCTTTCAGTTTTACCCAACCTTACCTCTAGCCAAACATCTGTAGGAGGAACAAGTCTTACTTCCACCATATGGCACTTAAAGTGTCTGTATGTCTGGACACAAACTGATAAATTAATTGCTTCATGCATTAAGTGTGACTGTAAGTCTCTCTGCAGAGCTAGCACTACTGTCATCCTTCAGCAGCATACCAGATTTGATGCCTAATCTTTCCCCTGACATATCAAAATTCTAACCTCCAGCTAGATAGCCCTGCAGGTGGTGCTGTGGGAAACGTTTGCGGTTCAGAGACAGGGCTGGAACAGGAGTGGAGAAGGAACAGATCCATTCCTCTTCAGCTTTTTCCAGAACAGAAATATTAAGGTAATTTCCTTCAAAAACTTCAAAGCACACTATACTCACCTCTATGGAGCACTCAGCCAAGGATCAACAAAGTATACAAGGGATGTGAAGTGCCTTTTTCACCTGGTGGAGCTTTAAACCAACTTTCCTGTACTGTGAATGACTAATATTTGTATTTCAGCCACTATGACTAGGCTTTAGCTTCCAGTAATAAGAACTCATGGGACAAGAAAAGCAACAGAAAAGAATAGCCTGAAAAAAAATAAAGAGAATAAAAATGTATTCTCAGAAAAATTAATGGATGTTAACAGTAGAATTTTACTACCCAAAGGCAAAAGGAAGTTTTCTGCAAATGTAAAGTAATATGTGACCTGGCTTTGAGTTTTCGCTTGTTTGTTTTGGGTTTGACTTTTTTTGGGGAAAGTTTAAAGTTGTTTGCATCAAACTGATACAGTGTGTCCCCTTTTTCTGAACTGGCAACTGTCTGGTGAAGTTTGATGGCCTTAATTTTGTATTAGCAGCAAAACTGTGTCGTAGTTCACAAACCAGAATGGTCAGAGAGATTTGCAGGAAACTTCAGTGTTCAGCAGGATTAGAGTACTTTTGGTAGGTTTTAATTTGTAGGAAATTTTTCAAATCTGTGCCAAAATGTCATGTTTTTAATATTGTTTAAAATTGTTATGATTATAACAGAGGAAAAATATTTTAGAAATCCACATATGCGTACTTATATTTGTGTGTAGAAATATGCTGTCTTATACTATCCACTAGATGGACTCAGGAATAGTGTTCAGAATCCAAGCTCAGGCTCCTGGTAAGGAGGAATATCTGCTGTGAAGCAGTTGCTGGAGTCTGGCACACAGCAGCAGAGCTGGGGAAAGGAGCTTCTGCACCTGCACCCCCTGTCAGGGCAGTCAGGACAAGGTCTGGCAATGATCTGCTAGAAGAGAGGTGCTGCTTGGCTCCCAGTGTTCTCACTATGCTGGTGTTGAAAAGACAGGATCATATCCAGCCAAGAATCTTGCAGATTTCTGAATATAGATAACATTATATAAGTGCTTGAGGTAATTTGAATGAGACCTCTCAGAGGTGCTCAGAGTGCATGTAAGGCTGCCATATGGCCATAGAAGTGGGAAAGGCATGTGCTGAAACGTGCCAATAATTAGCTTTAGCAGACAATTGAATATTCCACTTCAAATGACAGGCTTATTCACAATCATTGTCTCCAATTACTTATTTCTTTTTCCAATCACGAGCTAAATTATTATTGCTCTTTGTGTTGGTTTGTTTCCTTATCATAACCAGCTGCTTTTCACTTTAGTTGCTGTATTTGTTAAATGATGCAGTACTTCTCAACTCATAAAATATGAACAGCGAGCAAAGGCATCAGCAGTGCTCATTTCATTGAAATAATTATTTTCAAATCACCTGGAACATCCAGCTGTAGTTATGCCTACAGTAAGGCATAGAAATGACCTCGAGAGAACATGCTTGTGTTTCCAGCTAGCACAGGCTGTCAGAGTAGCACTGTGTCATCTCCTTACTCTGTTCAGATATCAGAAAGAAGCCAAGGGATTGTCAAAAGAGAAAATGGAAAAATACATCAGCAAAGCTTGGTGAATAATACCCACTCTTATTCCACCTTCCTTCCATTCCGTGCAAGCTGAAATAGGATTTTAGCAGCTGTAATGACACTGGGGCTTGATGAAGGTCCTGAGATCCTTCACCACAGGACTGACTGCAGACTGTAAAATGGCTCTATCTGATGCTTGATAAAATAGTCAATGAAGTCAATGGGTAAGATGTCCCAGTAGTAACAAGACAATACATCTCAGAAAGCAGAAGTGCTTAGTCCTGAGAAAGTAAAGCAAACTTAATGGAAATAAATAATGCATGCTGCAAAGGAAAATAAACACGTGCTGCTACCACAGCCATTCAATCCCCAGAGCTGGCTTTAATAATAAATCACCCCAAATGCTCCAATACTTTTTGGGGAGAGGATTACACTTAATAGAATTTTTCTTTCAAATACCAGTACAACACCAAGTCAATCTTTTTTCTTTGCTTCAAATCTGTAGTTTTTTATTGTTGTGTCTTTCCACAGTTATTTTTATGAGAAATACAGGACTAAATTGATGGTATAATATGTGCTATATGAGTACAAATGGCCAGACTGGTGGGGGCATAGGACTACAAGGAACTTCATGTGGTCACCTAGTCCAGTATGATAATATTTCCCCTATATCATCTGTGATGGATTTTCCATTCTTATTGCTATTAATGGCTATCCTTTCCTTAGAAACTGCCAAAGACAATGACTTGGGACTTCCACAGGCAGTCTCTGACAGTAGTTCATTATCTCTGTCATTGAGGGCTGATTTATTTTTTAATCAAAAACCCCTTCCTGTGTCCTGTTTCCTGTATCCTGTATCTTATGTCTTTCATCTAATCAACACTCATTTCTTGTCCCTGTCTGCTGTGGACATGAAGACTAAGATTATTTCCTTCTTCATTCCAGTAAAATTCTGTGTCATTGAAAGTATTACCATGTTCTCGTTTTCCCCTCCTTTCCTCTGTTCTAAACAACCCTGAGTCGAATGATCATGACAGGTCTTGAGGAAGAAATCTTATATTTCAATCTAAGCCTAATATTACTAGATACATCAAGTAGATTTGAGAGGCCAACTTCATTAGATTTTGAAATGAAATTGGGATTCACTGTTCCTTGCAGCCGTGGATGACTGATCACTCTCCACATCCTATCAGCCTGCTGCTGTGGCCTTCTGTGGGATTTTTGCTGCAGTGATGATAAAATATAGTAAACTAAAGAAACAAAGACATGCTTGAAATACCACAAAAGAAAGCAAGAGGTTTGGGGGGAGACTGTGTGTTCTCCGTGGCCTTTCAAATGTGAGGAATCAGTAGTGAGAAGACATCTCTGAGGCAAGGTTGCTGATTGAGTAAGGAGGATCAAGGTCACAATGCCTTAGCTGGCTCAGCTGAAGGTGGAGGTTTGAGACAAAAATCTCTTTTGCAACTCATCTAGCCACACATTCCTGAGACACCTCTGCAAACAGGTAAAATCAGTGTCTTGGGAAGGTGCTCAATATATTGCATGGTCTTGTGAGAAAAATCTCTGTTTTCTCAGTACTTCCATGGAAATAAAGCTGAGTTTTGCCAGATGTGGACTAACGTTATCAAGTCTCAAGCTTTGGAGAGTTTGCTTGTTTGTTCTTTGTTTTGGAAGAGTTCTGATTCACATTGCTAAGCCATTGCTACTTCACATTTCCAAGATCCAGTTTAAAATCGATGATATAGAAACCCCATCACTTGATGCAGAATGGTCACAGCTGCAGTCCCCTTGGGCAGAGTCACAGTAGTAACCTGTGTAAGGGAGTTTCTTGTCTATGACAGGCTTGCTTTGTGCTGTTCACCAAAATTAATAATCCATGGGTTAACACCCCTCTGTGAAACTCAGAGACAGGCCAAATGCAACTGTAATTTTTAATACCTTCCTAATTTCTGTCCTTATTCCTAATAACCTTCCTAATTTCTCTCATCAGTGCTCTTCTATTACTAGTGCTGATGATCTGAGGTTACAAACAGGCTTTTTTCTTAATGAAAACTCCAAAACTGAAGTAGGTTGCACGATTGTATACCTATATGATGCTACAGGCATTGACATTGCTGGGAAACACAGAAATTAAAAAAAAATCTGTGATAAAACTGCAAGAGAGAGGAACATTCTGAATATAGCACTATTCCCAGCTCACACCTTCACTGTCTGATACTTTCAAGTCTGCCCTTGAATGCCAAAAATCCAGTGAGCACTAGGGAGTGCCAGTAGCTGTAGTTCACTGTATTCATATCATTAAAGAATATGTCACCTGTGACAATTTAGCAACTGTAAGAGAACATGATCACTATTGCATATCTGGAATTCATGCTGCTTCAAAGAAATGTGGTAAGTGAATGTTTGTGCTCTATCCTACATCATTGCTGATGCAAACTGACTGGGCCCTGAGATATTCACATTATGATGAATTAATAATAATAAGATGCTAAGCTGGCATTGCATCTTCTCAATTTTTAACTCCTGCAGAAGTGGTTATTCCATATTCCTCATTACTTTTGAAAAATCTAAAGGCATTTCTCTGGCCCAGCATTCTGCTACTTACTCTCAACTCTGTTGGGTTATAAACATATCTAGTCATATATACAGGGATATTGGTTTTACTCCTCCAGAATAGAAGAAATTCTAAAATTGATGCCCCTGAGTGAGTTGCTGTTGAATGCATTAAGCTGTTCTGTATGCTTGAATTGATGCTTCACTCATTAGTCGATGCAGAGCACTGAAAACTCTTGTGTATACACCATCCCAGTAGGAGGAAAAAAAAAAAGAAGAAGAAGAAAAAAGCACACAAAACCCACAATCAATTGCTTGCTCTGCTTAGTTTGGTACTACAAAGCTGTAATAAATCCTTATTATTGTGCTGAATGAGTTATTTCCTTCAGACATTAAAATAAAACTCAATGATCCAAATAAGGCAACTTATAAAATATTCACCTCATATACCCTGAAAATAATTGTCATGGCCTTAGAAATAGCATGTGAATTCTGAAGGATTCCTATGTATTGCTTCTAGCTCAAGACTAGTCCAGTGAATTTCCAACATCTAACTCTCTATAATATAATCAGACATTCTTAGTGAAGAATATTGGTTAATCAAGCCATATCTAATTAAAAGAGATATTGCTATTTATATTTTGATGAATGCAAATTTTTGGGTGAATCTTCCTGAAAACTTCGTTAGAAATTTGGCAAAATTTTCTGTGTGAAACCCTGCAGAGTTTAGGGTAGAAAACGACACAAAAATCCAAATCTTCTTTGATGTATATCATGGAAAAGAACCTTATTCTTTTAGTGCACTTGAAGAAAAGTGGATTCTTGAGTTAGTGACCTATGGAGTTATGAGTCAGTGGAGTTTCCAGAGGATGAGTCAATCCACTCAAGTGTCATTTAGCTGTCACTGACTATATGGCAGACAAGGCACTATTTCAGTCGTGTCTTAACTGAATAAAGCTGTGAATATCCTGCTCAGACATTTGAAGCTGGACACAATTTATACTTACTCATGTTCTCTTGTAAATAGAAAAATCATTTTTATATAGTGCATACGTGTATTGCTATATATGTGTCCGGAAAGAGATGTGAGAAAGCTGTGGAGCAGCATTTAATCACTCGCAATATTTAGTGTTTAAGTTGTATAGCAGTGTCTGTTGTCACAATTTGCTCAGGCATTTTGCTCTGTCATGCAAACTGATAAAGTTGCTCTGTTCCTCTACCAGTTTAAAAGGAAATTATTTTCTGGTGAGCTGATGAAGAATTAAGGGTTTCCCTATTCATTTTTGCCCTCTGTATGCTGAATCTGTGATTTCTCTTCATGATTACTTCAGTCTGACAATGTTACTACAGTTTGGCTGAAAACTTCTCTCAAATTGGACTAAAAGAGGCCTTTTGACAGTACCAACAGAGGTAAGATTTAGAGTAAAGGAGTCAGCCAACAGGCAAAGCCCCTTTTTCTTACATGGCCAGATAGTTTCTTGAATAAAAAGGTCGAGAAAAAGCTCTTATTTTCTCATGTTACTCCCTGCACAGTTTTCTTTAAAGCGCAGTTTCTTTCCACACAGGTAGACCTTCATCTTATGGCACTTAGGGCTGTCGGATCTTTTAAAAAGGGATGTTTATGTTTTTATGCAAGATCTATTGTCACTAATTTAAACAACAGAATATCTCATGTCTCTTAGATAGAGTACAGCTGCTCATTTCTGCTTCAGTCAATCAGGCAGAATAAAGTCTTGCAAGCTGAAAGTAAGTATATTAGCAATTGTTTGGGGAGGTTTTTAATACCTTTCAGGATGCTGATTTTCACTGATATGTCTATTTTACACGTTTGTTTCCTGTTCTGCAATGATTGTTTCAGGATGGACTACATTAAACTGAGGCAACTGAATAATACCATCTTCATTTTTGAGATAGAGAAGTGCATAATGAACTAGCTGTGGATTTTTATGGTACAAATGTAAAAAAAAATTTCAAATCCTTTAAATTTTCCAAGAAGCTGTGCTTTGCTTTTCAATTGCATATTGCATATTGTTTCTGTTGTCACCTGTGTTGTGATTTCCATGAACTCCCTCCTATTGCATAACAGTCTATTCAACGATTTAAGGATAAAATCCAGCTGTGTGTGGTAGTCAGCACAGTACCATGTATTGTGGAACCTTGACCCGCTTCTTTCTTCAAACCTTTAGGAGAATTTTTTTTATTTTTTTTTGTTTTTAAAATGGGATACTTCATAAGGATCTCTGCTTTGACTTGTGAAAAAATTGCAAAAAATTCCTTAGAGCAGTCCTGCCCAACCTTGATAACTGTCTGTTTTTTCTGGCCATGGATTAGTCTGTCAGTCTCATGTGCTCTCTGCGATGATTCATTGCAGACTCCAGCTTAGTATTTTTATAAACATCTGCATCACTACTTAATAAATTACTCATTGCACCTTAGAGCAAAATGGTAATGCCTGCAACAGAACCTCAATATAGTAACTAAGTGAATGAATAATACATGTTTGTGTCATGGGAGGTGCAAGGAAGTGCTGCTTCCTTTCACGCTCACTACATCGGATGTGCAATTATTGTATAATTAAGTTCAGCTTACGTGACAGGTGAATGACATTCCCACTTTGCTGTTCCAAGTTTGCTCCTCAAGCAGGCTAAATATGCTGTACAACAAAATTTCAAGCAGAAGCAATGCAAAACAGCTACTATTGTGTATTTTGTGAGCCAGAGTGGTTCCTGTCCCAGCTTCTGCTACCATGGGTAGACAAGATGTACTTTTGATAGCACATGTATGAACTAAGAGACCCAGAAAGCCATTGAAGTTGCTTAATTAGAGTAATCACAACAATGAATGAGTGTGGGGAACTGGAGTCGTGATAGTTAGAATGAGTGAAGTTTAATCTCTTCCCTGGTATGATTTCTGTCTTTTCTTTCTTTGTTTAAATGTGACTGCACCCATTTGTCAGCTGACAAGGAGTCCCATACCACATTTGCAATTCCAAATGACTGACTCCTATGAATCATTTTGCAAGAGATGTGTAGGAAGCCAATCTCAAGGGAGGGAAAATATTCCTCTAATCAAATTTATATAGCCTATCCCTCACTGAAGCTCTAAGAGTATTGAGAAGTGTTATTTTTGTTTGAAATGATAGAACTTGCAATTTAAAAAAAAAAATTACATAGTCCTCGTAGCTGCATGGGAATTCACAAAGCTGTACTATTTAACTCTTAAATTGCTTTTAACTGGGGGAGAGAGTTTTTACCGTGATAAGTCAGTTAATATTCACTATATGGAAGGGTGTTGTAGAACCTCTGCAGTGAAGGAAAAGCAGATTTCAACTTATGAGCATTTCTAATGGAGTTTCAGAAAACTGAAAAGATGGGAACTGTTTCTTTCACTGCAAAGCCAGGAATGAACTATGCAGAGCTGCAATAAAATCGCTATTTCTCACATTGTGAAAATAAGCAGCATTCACCAAGTCTGCAAAAGGGCCAAATCAGAGAATGCTGCTTCAAAGCTTTTTTCTCCGTCTGTTCTCAGTGGGTGTGGCTTTGTTTTAGCCATTTTTTTCCAGGGGTTTGTCTGGGCAGCATGGAGCTCAAGTAAGAGTTTTGCCCTTCATTTCAGCCCATAATGAAGAGCTCCTTCCGAGAACAGAGAGAAACACAAAATGGTGAAATGTTTTGTCTAGATGTGAACTCTGATCCACACCTGTTCCATATTAAATGTGGAAAATCAATTTTTTTTACCAAGTGCCCCAAAATTTCTAGTCAGAAACTGTGATGTAAGCTAAGGTAACTCCCACTGCCTTTGGATCAGAAAATAGGGTCAATGGGTAATCAATTGTTTTAGTTTAATCAAGAACAATTTGAAAGAGATTCAGAGGATTCTTTAAAAAATCAGTAAGAAAAAATACACACCAATTCTATTTACAATGTTTGGAGATAAAACAAAATCTCAAGGACCTAGTTATACTTCTTTTTCATTCTGAAACCTGCAGCTGATATTTTGATACATAAGAAGGCTGATTGTTCTGGGATGGTGTTTTATTACTACTATATTCACTGAAAGTAAGGGGTGTGAAAAATCAAAATAAATAGTAACTACTCTATTTTAATGGGTCGGAGTTCCTATTTTTCATTGTGTTGGTTCTAAGAAGTATCTGACATAAAATGACAACACAAGATTGACTAATACAAAAATGTTAGGTGTTAGGTTAACTCGGTATTTGTTCAGAAGATGTCACTAATTTTGTCCGTTATTGCAAATTTATTAATACAAATTTTTAGAAGAAATTTTTTACTAGTGTTTGATCAAAGGGAATTTTTTGTACAGTGGATTTTCTTCCCAGTCTTGCTATTTCTGTTGCCAACATTTGTCCTTTTTCTCGTGATGCCTCCCAATAGCTGTGGAATCAACACCTTCTATTAGTACACGCCTTGTGCCAGGGTCATGGGTAGAGATTTTGAGACTTATTTTACACTGAAATATTCATGGACAAGAAATCGCCCTTACACTAGATGGAAGCTTATTTCATGTTTGAAATCTATTTTCATATAAAAATATATATGTAAATAAATTATATATGTAACAGTTACAGTTTAACTATTCTCTATGCATAAAATTATTGTTACCATTACTGTAAAATCACTAGTAAAACATTGTCAAATACTGGCACTGACATGCAGAAAAAAAAACCTCCAAGATTTTAATCTCTGGCTTTTCTGTCTCTGTTCAGTTCAGACCACTTTCAAATGCTTATCTATCAATATTTCCATGAATTAAATGCTTCCAGAAATATGACTTCATGCCTGTTGCTCACTCAGGTCATGCTCACCTTGAATAAATAAAAAAAAAAGTATTCCAAGGATTCATTACTGCTTATAGCATTGAATATGTCCCATTCTTGATACTGAAGGAAAGCCTGGATAGTCATCTTTGTTCACGGCTGACTTCTTGGGGTTTTTTTAAAGTACTAAGTGCAGTAAATAAATATTTCTCTACAGCCCTTTTTATATAATATGCATGTCTCAACAAAGGTAACTTTGTTTCTGAAAGTTCTCTATCTGATGGGGGTGGAATCAAAAATGAATATTTATGTCATGGCTGTTTGAAAGATCTGAGAAACTGGTAAGATGCAGCCTGATCTAAGGAGCATCGTGCTCAATGAGGAAGGGAGATAATGAAAAATGCAGGATTAATGATCATCTATTTCTACACTTCATCAGTTAAAGCTCCAGTGTGTACCTGGATGCACATGCATTATTCAGAAAAACTCTTCCAAGTATTTCATTGCCTTTAGGATGATTTTGAAGACTGCGACAAATATTTTTCTTGAGTTTGTCCAGAAACTATTTTACATTCATTCCATGTTTTCACAGGAAGTCAAAGGTGCTCTGCTTTAAATGAAGGTACCCAAAATTGTACTTCTTCTTAGATTTCCATTGTTTTCAAGTATTTTCTCAACTAGAAAACAATGTAGTAGCCTTTAAGTAAGAAGACATAAGTCTGGTGTATTTTGTTTTGATGTGAGAATGCCACAGCATCCCATCTGACCATGGATACCAAAAGGCCTAATCAAACATCACAGCTCCATAATTTTCAAAAGCTCTTGTGGATGGTAAGTAGTGTCTTCTAAAGGCAAATTGAGAAGAGACAACTCTGGTATTTGCTGTTTACATATTCATTGTGCTTTTCTGAGACCATCACTGCCTTCTGTTCTGGAAGAAACTCTGGAGTCTTATTTTCAAGATTTGTGTTAGGCAGTGAAAAGTCTCACAATGTATATATTTGAGTGTCATTTAACACCTTAACTGTTCTACACAGAAAGGAAATTCTCAACCATGGTGTGTAAAAACCCTTATGTTGCATTTGACTATTAGTGGTTCCCTCTACCTGTTTTTATAATGTACTATATTCTCTGCAAAAAAGTGCCCAACTAGTTAAACTCAAGAAAAAGCCTGGTATTTTAATAAGGAAATAAAGTGCACAGTCCTAAGTCTGTCTGTTGTGTGTTAACCTTCTGTTAGAAGTAAAGTAAAATGCAGACAAATGACAGGATCCAAATACACTTTTTTTCTTTTTCTGGAGAATAGAGCACTAATAAGAAGGCAGAGAAAACCTGCCAGGGTGTACTTTGTGTAGCTGCCATCTGGTAGCTATATAACACAGTTGTGGTGGTCAAGCAGGTGGTGATTAACCATGATTCAAAATGATGTTTCACAGCAGCCATCCCCAGCAGGGAAGGAAACGTGGCATTCACAATATTCTGCTGGAATTCACACGCTGGGGAGAGTGAGGTGACACACAAGTGCTATGGGCAGGAGGGATTTGGAGCACATGGGAGATTCTACTCCTTTGAAAATTGTCGGTGTCATTCAACCATCTGATGGTTTTGTTGAGTCGTTCAAAGAGTTGTAGGAATAAGGATAAGCTGCCTTATGTTTAATTTTCATTGGGATTTACACAGATAGTTCTAGAATGGTGAATATATCATTGAACTAAATAATAAAGTAAGACCTTTATTCTGCAGTGTCAGAATCAGTCACTGAAAAGTAATAGTCATGCTGGATAGAAGTACAAGCCTTCTTCAAATTTTTCCATTTTGGAATCTGCAGGAGGCCAAGTATGATTAAGAAAATAACAGGAAAAAGTGTAATTTAGAAAAACCACAGATCTGTTAGTATTGTCCCAGTATTTTGATTTTGGAGCAATGGGTAAAAGAAAATAAGATGCAAGGATAAATTTAGAATAGAATACAATCCTGCAGCCTAGAAAAGCAGGATTAATGACCCTGCTGTGTATGTTTTCTTTTGAACAACAGAACTTGGTCATCTAATCTCATTGAAAATGAATGTAGAGTTTAGGATGGAGAATATGGATATTATTAATTTTAATACTGTTAATGTTTTGCAGTTGTAAACACACAAGTCAATATCCTCTTAGAAAAGGTGAAGTGTTAGTACCGTCCTGCAATGCAGATTCTTTGAGCATTATGTGGAATTTTGGTTGTTTGTGTTAGAGAACTATTAATACACGCTGAAGCAGACAAAGAACTACAGAATGATCAGAGAAAGGAAAGAATATCATGCAGGAGAGTAAACAAGCTTGGCTTGTTTGGTTTAACAAAACACAGATGGAAGGAGGGATATGATTGTACTTGATAAATATGTCAAGGGAAATACCAGGCTGGGAGCTATTTAATCTGTGTTTGCACTCAGAAAATTTTTATAAAGCTGGCTATAAGTACATTTAGGACTGAAATTGTAAAATGCTTTTGAAATGTGAGATACTCCAGTTGTGAAGGACAAGAAGCAATGGGTACAAATTGAAATACAGAAGATTCCATTTAAACAAAAGGAAAAAAAAAAAATATTGTCACGGTAGGCAAATAGCATTCCACTCTAACCTCTGGTAGAGTGGAACTGGGTAGTTACATGTGTATTCACCAAAGGAATTCAAGTGTACTCAGAAACAGATCACATGCTCAGAGTGTTTAAGCCTGTTTATCCCACTGATGTTCTCAATTTATATTTCAAGTGTCTGCCTTAGTTCAAGACAAGGCAGAACATTTCAAAACACAAAAATCTCATCTATGTCAGAGATACCTGATACTGAAACCAGTTGTCAATCTTTAGAGATTGTCCAGAAAGGTAATATCTTTGTTTGCTATTTCATGGAACTCAATTTATAAAAATCCTTTTGTTTTGTTTGTTTTTCATTTAGTAGCATGAAAAAAAGGAAAAATATTTGCTGAAAGACTCTAAGTTTCTATTTGTTGACTATAGCTTTTTACAACTACAGATTGCTGACAACAAGCCTCCGTTTTAGGAAAAGGATCAGAGCAAGGAATCTTCTCATCTTGCTCCATTATTACCTTTCCAGAGGTAACACTGTAGACCTTAAAACAAAGAAAAAGAAATCACTAGAATGTCTTTCTGAAGATCAAGGCTTATCATACAAAAACTGAGGCTGTTGAAAAGGCACTAATTTTGTTAATCCATCTAAATTTTACAAAACTTTCCTTCTAGTATATTAAGAAGACAACGGTGTTATTCGTTCATTTATGCACATGAACAGATGAAAGGTTTGTGTGTGTATATGTATATATACATTAAAAAGAAAACTTTATATAGAAGCAGTACTTTTTAAAGGTGTAAATTTCTTCTTTTTCACTACAAGATTATTTTGTCTTCCATCATCAAAAAGAGTAATAAACCCATCCTTGTGACTTAGAGTCACAGAGCACCACATCATGAAGCACACTGAGCTTGCATTTCAGAGAATTTTACCAATGCTCCAGACTCTTGTGTGGTCAGGCAGATCAAGTGGATTATGCATTCACAGTTTTGCCCAGGGCAGAAAACAATCCTGCTGCAAAAGTGGAGAAGTTCCTATGAGAAAGCTGGCAAAGATGCAATACACAGCTTTTCTTTTCGTGTTTTCCTCCTGCCATCGACATCTTCTGTTTGAGGACTACAGCCCTGTGAATGTCTGCCGCAAATCCTGCTGATCATGTTTCCCTCCCCAGCAGCAGATACTCATAACTCAATTTCTTCTGCCCTGGCTACAACTAGGTATCATTTTTTCCTATAAAACACTGCTTATTTTATTTCTAGCTATCTAAACTGGGCTGTGCAGTGTGGAGTGAACCACTGATCTTCTACTCTCGCTTTCTTTTCCCTGTACAGCACTAAAGTAATTTTTTACTTCGTTCAATTGGTGTTTTTTGGACATAGTCATGGGTTCATTATTTGCTCCCCCATAAGCTTGATACAAGGTAGATGATGTGAAGGAAGAGTTAGATTTTCTTCCAAAGGACCAAGACTTAAAACAAAATCTTTTTTTTAATGAGTAATATTGATGACTTCAGCATAAGAGCTCGGGAGAAAACTTCTGCAGAATCAGATGTAGTTGATTTTTTTTGGTGGTGGGAATTTTGTTGTTTGTTTGGGATTTTTGGGGTTTTTTTATTGTTCTAGAGATACTTGTGAGGATCTGACTACACTGATAATTTACAAAGGGTTTTATTTTTTATGTTATGCTTTTTGCCATGCTCACTGAATTAAGAAACACTGTGTAGCAACTCTGCATTCTAATTTCTGATTTAGATAGGCTCTATTTATTGCTCAGTTTACTTCATTCTAGGTCAACAGCTTTAATTAGAGTATTTTTAGCAGATCATGAAATGCAAGTGCACACAGACATGGAAATACATTAACCAGTACAATCCCAGCACTTATTGCTACACCTCTTTTTTCCTCTGTAAGCAGAAACAGCTGCTTTTTTTGTAAACATCACTAACTATTTGTCATCTTTTCTTGCACTCTCGCTACCATTTTTCCCTGTCATAGCTTTAGTTTTATTCTATTTTTATTTCCCCTGTAAAGGCATATTTCTTACTAGTAAAACTTAATGAAAATTAGTCTTCAAAAGTCATGTCTCTGCTCAAAAATTTGTAACTGTAATAGAAAGCTAAAGTGAAATAAAGGCCTTTTCTAAAGTATTATATTCCTTCAATATTTACCGTGGACTAGAGCTGAATTAAGGTGATTATGTTTCTAAATCAAATGTTAGTGTGGGACGTGGGAATTATAATTTTGGCATGAAAAAATGGAACAATTGGATTTGACTTACTAACTTGATGGAGATTTTTTTGTTACCAGACTTGGCCACTTGAGACATGCTTAGAAGGTCATGTGCAGAGCCTGGGGAAAAAAGAAAAAATCATTTCAGTTTGACAATAGGGACTGTGGTCCTTGAATAGACCCTGGGTTGGAGAGTGAAATTTTTTATACTCATGCATCCATGATTATTTTTCAAGTGGAGGCCATTGTCTGCTAGTCCAAGGCTCTAATAAATCTCCAGTTCCTATGCTGATAGCGTTGCAGGCAGGACGATCTTGAACAAAATTCAGGCTGTTTGGGCAATGAAATTTTTGTAAGGAATCAGGACTTACCAAGCCCAGCTCAGGTTTTTCTGGTGCTCAGCTCTAGCTGCACCCACGCTCTGCCATCCATAGAAGCCACCAAGTCATGTGGCAGAGCAGGACTGCCATTCCCATACTGATGATCTGGGAGATGTTCTGCAGGTAATGTTTGCACCAGGTTGGAATCAGTTTGACAGGGGCTGAGGAGAAGGTTAAGTGGAGGACAAATTACCGCTGTTCTCCAGCAGCAGTTAACACTGAACTTTATAGCATCTTTATAGCAAAATAATATACATTCTGGCATTGCACTTTATAGATTCTGCATGACAAGTGATAAAAGTAATGGATTACTTCTATCAGGCTTCATTTTTCCCTGATTTTTAGTTAATATTACAAAGCCTGATGTAATTACCCATTTGGCAGCTCTCCTTGTCAGTCATCTGCTGATTCATAAGCCAGTCAAACAATATATTACACACCAGATCATCTGTGAGGACTTTCCTGGCACAGGCCTGGCATTGAATTCAGTTTTCAAGGGTATTTCAGCAGAATCAGAGCTATCCTCATGGTTTCTGTGCCAGTCCTGTCTCCTTCCCATACACAGAGCTGTAGGATTTTAGGCTGCAGCTCTCTTGTTGCCCAAAATGACTTTCACGCCTGTCCTCTCCAGAAAACAGACAGCTGTGCTTTTTTGGGCATTATTTTGTCATGTCAGGAAATATGTCAGGTGCTGATTTTGCAGCTGTTTTGGGGGGATATCTACAGGCAACGTGGAAACCTGCTGGTTCAGCTTGGAGGCATTTAGTTGCCTTTGTTTCCCATGGTTTGATATCCTTTACTTATTGGGGGGCCCTCTTCCCTGCAAACACCAGCAGAAATGTGTAAATTACAACCACATCAGGGCCAGGGAGAAATTTTTTCATATTTTTACTGCTGAGAAAAAGCTAGAAAAACTTGATGAGGGCCAATTATTGGCACGCTGATGTTCCCTCCTCAGCATCTTTGTCTCCTTGGTGCACTTCCCTGCTGCAGCTCTCCTCTTTGTGCAGCTCTGTGAGTCTCTGCCACTGAGCAGCCTTGCTGTGTGTATTTTGTCCTTCCAGATAATTAAACACTGTCCAGATAAACAAGGGACACTGCTGAGGCCTAGATCTAGGCTAAAAAAAGGTAATTGTTTTCACAGATTGTTATGAGGATTGTCCTCTTTTACCTTTTAACAGATCCAACTTCAAAGTATGTGAAAAATATTAACTAATGAGTATTTTTGCATTTGTAGGAGTATAGTTTTACAAATGATATTTTAATGATAACTTATTTGCTGACCATTTTACTAGCTGGGTAGGAATTGAGCAGTGTTAAATAGTTACTCATCTTAGATTTCTGTTTAAATATATGACCTCTTGTTGCAAAATTATTTTTCAGGATTTTTCACAGTTACTTGTTTATCAATAAAATAATTAAAAACCATATATATATATATATGATATAGATATGGGAATAAAAATTGGAATGACTTTGATTGGGGGAAGGAGAAATGCTTGTCCAGAAGTTACACACAACTTATTCTGAAATCAGGAAAATTCTAAGTATCATTCTCCGTATTTGATTAATTATTAGCTCAATTTTCCTTAGAAGTCATAGAAACTGAAGAAAGAAGTGCCAGAATCTCACAGAGAAAGGTGTTTTTCCTTTAATTCTAGACAGAATGAAGACAGAAAATGTTGAAAATCGTGGTAGGAGATAATTTATTGCTCTTTCTCTTTTTTTTTTTTTTTTTTAAATCAAAGGTGTGAAAATAAAATGGCTAACTTCCAAAATAGCTTTTAAAAATTATTATTATTTTCAATTTACTAGCCGAAGAACATCTGAAACTTAAAGGTCATATCTCTGTAGGAAAAGGACAACCCTCAGACGCATCATGCAAACCACATGGCAAAGGTAATTTTAGCATAAATACTAAAATAGTAGGTATTACCTCTGAACTGTAGTAGTAGGTGTTAATTCTACACTGTATCTGAAAACAAAACATCACTTGAAAACCAAGACCGTTTCTTAAGAGGATGCTGAAGCTTCCTGTACAAGACTGTTTATCTCTTTATTGTACTGTTTAGCACTAGTGGATGTAACAGCACTAATTTAGATTAACATTACCAAGGTTAGCACTCCACTGATATGAATGAAGAAATTCAGGTTCATATTGAGTCCTTCAGATATGACAGGACTAATGGGTTGTAAATATAAAGGTTGCAGGATGATGAAGGGCTGGATGGACTGACTTAAAATCTCAGCAGTTGTGCTTTTCTGCCACATGCCCGTCAGCAAATTTTTTACAGGATATCTGGGCTGTATCACACTGCTTTTCTAATGCTGGAGGAGTAACTGACAGGGGATTAAGATTTTCTTCCCTCTGGAAAATTCTCCATTTCTGCAGCAGGTGATAATTGAGTCAAAATGGCATTCTTATTCTCTCTCCTAGAGGAAACTGATACCCTGACTCCTCTGTTCACTTCTTGCTCAAGTGAACAAGTGTCTACAAGCTGCTCCAAACCAGCTCTTTATGGCTCCTGGCCTGGCTGAATTCTGGTCTCTGTGGTGCTGGAGTTCTCTTTTTCCTGTGGCCTGAAATTTAGATAAACTCAGTTTACAAATCGTTGGAAGAATTCGGTGCTGTGAAGTTGTGCAAAATAGTGGCAATAGCAATTTGACATTTGCTTGAATTCCAGTGTTGTAACTGAGACAGTGAATCAAACTCTTATGTATGTGAGCAAGAACAGAGCAGTCAGTATGATCCTTTCTCTGAATGTGAAATAAGTAAGAAATATGTGTGAAAGTTGTCCTCTCATGGATGTCAAAGAAATGGGAATTATGATCAAAGTTCCAAAGACAGTTCATTTAATTGCAGGCCTGAACACTGTAATCCGTAGGGGTTTTTTTGCACATAAAGCTTAAGAAGTGTTGAAATGTATCTTGTAGCCTATGATTATGACCCAAATATTAGAAATTAAGATCAGAAATGAGTTGAATGTGTCTAACAATGAGAGTTACTAACATCTGGAGCAGCTTAGCTAGTGATTACTTCTTAGATTACCAGTTGCTTCCAATATTGAAACCAAGATAAGTCCACCTTTGATTAAAAACCTTGAATTTTTCATGCCTCCCTACATGTAAAAATCACTGGTTTGCTGTTGATACATAAAAAAGATTTCCTTTCCATCAAGTCAGATTCTGCAAAATTCATGAGACGAAAAAGAGCTTCACCACTCATACGTGCACCTCTTCTGCTTTTAAAAATAATATATCTGATTCTAAACAGGAGAGTGCTAAATTGTTTGCCTAATCCCAGTATATAATATCTTAGAATGTGTGAAATTTAAAATACAGAAAGTAGTTTTGCCACATGGGGAAAATGGAACCTGCTTTTAAACTGACGAGTGTGGTCCTGCATGGTTACGAAGAGGATTCCCTTGCTATAGAATGCTCTCATTCATTTTAGCACTACTATTTCATACTGCCCTCAGCAGGTTTTCAGTTCAGCTATAATATCTGTCATAAGCTGGGCTTTGAGTGCTGCAGTTGGGCTTTACCTTGTAGAATATGTTCCTGCCTGCTTCTGTGCTGCTTTGGCCTCAACCCTTTAGTTCATGGTCTCATTTTCACTTTGCCATTTCGCTATTCTGCTAATTAGCCTTTCTTCTTACGTGGGGGGATCTCTTTGCTTTATTCATACTCCATTCACAGCAAAGCTCAACTGAAAATAAGCGTTTTCTTCTTTGCCAATGTCCAGTCATTTCCTTATTTCCTTTCTAGGTTTTTGGGGTGTTTTTCACATGCAAAGAAATATGTGTCTTTGTCTTTTATGCCTCTCGTAAATCACTGATGAACTCCAGTCAGAAGAGTGGGGGCACTTTATGATCACAAAGTTAAGCCTGTTACTTTTTGGTAGCTTTTTCTCACGTTCTCTGACAAACCAAGACTTTTTTATTGAGATCTGTTCTTGTGAATCCTATTTCAGGATTAAATTTGTTATGCTGTATTTGGATATTCCTGGAAAGTACTTCATGATACATTTTAGAATCTACTGTCAAAATGCAAACACATTATTTTTATGCATTCTGCAGCATTAGACACCAAATGTGGCAAAGCCATTTCTAACAGACTTGAATTCTAGAGGCATCTGCTTTTTGCTGTTTTGGCAAGAATGTTACTTTTAGATACAAAGAAAAAAAAATAAAATAAGGAGCTGGTGGTAGATTCCAAAGAAATTTTAAGTAAGGGGTTCTGATTAAGTCTTGGGAGTTTTGCTTCACATTAATATTTGATGTCATCAACTTCTTAGCTGTTGCATTAACATTAGCAATGCGTTCCAGTGTGGCTTGAAGGAAGGTGAGCTACCTTCTTTGCCATCATTATTGATTTCCATGCACAAGCAGGAGTGTTACTGAATCAAAACCTGTTTCTGCAAGATTCCTTATTATTTTCTCCTTCTTGGGGGAGCATTATTAGCTATATTTCGAGTGCACATGGCCTGCTGATATTCCTCACAGGAAATTCACTTTTTATGCACAGGATACAAATTAATAGTCATGGACATCAATAAGAGGTATTGTGTTTATTTCAATGGACTTTGGATTAGGTCCTGATTGCCCTAAAACTGTATTCTCGCTGTTTTAATTTTATTTAATCTCTATAACAAAAGAAAAAAGAGAACAGTTTCAATACTGCTGTTCTTATTAAAAGACATGCTTCACACTCCATCCTGCTTTCCACAGCTTCTGCTGTGATATTCCATTTTGTTTTCTTCTTACTCTTTGGAGTTCTGTGGGTATGAGTAGTAAGGAATCTGGTACTCACGACTTGATGGTGACAGTTGAGTTCTTGCAAGTGAAGCGGAGAAGTGGTGCCAGCCATTGTGGAACTACAGGCTAGCTTCTGGCAATTTGGCCAGCAATGCCACCTTTGAAAATAAATACACATTCAGAAGCCTCAAGAGAGAAATTCCTGAACAAAATTATTCCGCGGATCATACTGACATTCTATTTTTCCTGTGGAGCGCTTCATTTTCTTGGTCTGTTTGCCTGTTCTGTGTTTCACTACCAAGACAAACATTTTAAAACCAGATTTGTACTGTCTCCAGAACACCTTCTACGTTCTCCATAGAATAGATTTGCACTTTGTCTTTCATGCAATTTTTTTTTTTTGTTCTGCTCTCTGTAAAATCATTTGAACAGGTGTTTCCCCAGACTCTTTTCCCACCACATTTCTTCAAGGCAGCTAGTGTTTTTATGTCCTGTCCCTGGTTTGCATTTCTTTTTGGAGATTTACCAAACAAATGCAGTACAATCTAACATAAATAGTTCCCTAGCTCTCCTTTCTTCCAGATTTTTTTCCATTGGAAGGACATTATGGTGGGTTTCCTAGCTCATCTCATTCCATGTCATTAATCAAAGAACCTAAAATATGTGCCTCATTTTTTAAAAACGAAATGTTAGAAAGTTTAAATATTTCTGTCTCCCTTGCATGTCTAAGATGCTCCAGAGATAGACAACATTTTTGCTGATTCAACACACAGGATAGTTTTGTATGACCCAGTTTCTTTCCCTTTGAAATCCATTAGGAGTTTGCTGATGAGTTCAGACACAGAAGAGTTTTTCCAAAAAAGCACATGAAGAGGAGGAGGAGGAGGGAACTGTACTGCACTGAACATGTTGTACAGCCCCTGGTGCTGCAGCTCAGACCTGGAGAAGCCCTTACAGGTGGGTGGGTGGCTCCCGGGGCTGTCCCCTGCAGGACTGCTGTATGCACTGGTGAGTACATTTGAATTTTAAAGGTGTCAAGGGGAGGACTAAGGCATAGAAATTATTCCATAAATCAACTCCAAGAATCCGGTTACAGACCACAGAGTTACTGACTTAGCAGTTTTATCTAAACCATTGATTCTTGAAAGCTTTAAGGATAATTTGCTTAAATCAAGGTTACCTTAATTATGGAAACTTGATTAATTGCTGCAGTGTTTCGGCTTGCTTGAAACATATTAATCCTAATAGAGGCACCTAAGTACCAAAGCCTTGACAAATACCTAGTGTTGTGTGTACGGAACATAATTTATGATATCGACGTTGTAGCTGTTACATTCAAAGACACATCGTTTCCACCAAGTGTTACTGCACCATTTTATATAGTTGTTTGTGACTGGCCTAGAAATGCATGTAACAAATGAAATGGAATACAGTCAGATACTTAGGAATATGTTGTGCACTGCTTGCAGAAGTGCAGCACAAAATGAGCAAGAAAGAACTAAAGTCAACTTTGATTGGAATGTAGGCGAGTAGTGTAGATCTGCTCTCCGTGAAGTTTAAACAAAGTGGAAAAGCATTTTATAACTAAATACAGTACTGTGTGTACTTACCTGAAATTGTAAAATAGAGCTGCTGGGTTCTGAAGTTCAGATGAAATTGTACAGTGTTCTTTGTCTCCTACTCATTTCACTTAATCTCTTCTCCCAAGGGACCAGGTGGCTCAGGTCCTTAGCAATGAAATCTGATGCTTTTCCAGTTTTTGGTGGTTTTTTTTCTTTTTGATGACACATTGAAAGCATTCTAAAACAGTGCTTTAGTTCTGGAATGCCATTCAGAAGAAGAAACAGTTAAGGAAGTAAATGCTTTATAAATATTCAATATTAGTATTTTCCTTCTCTCTCTTATATTTGCTACCAGTGCTAAAACTGGCAGGTTAATATTCCCCCTGAAAGTCTGTCACACTGCTCCTGTCATATATGACATCACATTTCAGCGAGATGATTGCCTTCAGCACTAGATTCAGAAATGTCTGTTCTAGCTGCCAGCTTGAGCA
The DNA here is from genome assembly GCA_013397115.1 of Edolisoma coerulescens. Lineage (NCBI taxonomy): Eukaryota > Metazoa > Chordata > Aves > Passeriformes > Campephagidae > Edolisoma > Edolisoma coerulescens. The sequence goes on along the minus strand of VWZW01003626.1, from coordinate 1,324,917 downwards.
AACAAATTTCGTAGTTTTCTATTGACAAGTCTTTCTTAGCTTGTTAACTTTTTGACTGTTCGGCTGAACATAATAGGCATCAGTTCTCATAGCTGCTCACCATTTTCCTGATTTGAAAGACAGAAACACTTGGGTTTTCAGCAGGAGCTGAGCAGCCAAAAGCAAAGCTTCACAAGGGTAGGTATGTGAGTGATAACAAATACATGCACCCACTTAGAGCAAATAGCTTTATGGGGTAAATTTACAAAAGTGCACAGGTTTACAGATGAAAAGCAGGAGACTAATGGACTTCAGATGCTTAGGCACATTTATCAGCCTCACTAAGCACCCACTTGCATCAGAGGCATCTAAATACCATTTAAAATGTAGCCCTGAGCAATACTGTGCTCCTTTGATCCCCAGAATAAGTAGAGAGAGCCTGAAGGCAGTTTCATATCACTCAGATTATTTGAGGTCCTAGTGATTTGTAACCAGCCAGGACTCTGCTCCTCCTTTGCACACACTCAGGAGCCTGAGTGACTGGTGGAGAGGCTGCTGCCTTTGTGCTGCCTTTGTGCTGTGGAGAGCCTCACTGCAGAGTGCCAGCTCCAAGGGTCCTCAGGGTTGCTTGAAGCTGCTCCTCCTACAAGAGAGATGAAATTCAAGACAGAATTCCGGTCACAGATGCTGAACACTCAGAAAATACCAAGAAAAGACATCGTGTGTGGTTATATAATCTTTATATGCGTAAAAACATACTGGTTTTACAAGGAGTTACACTTTTATGAAGATGTAGGCTCAGGCTTAGTATTGCCAGTATCTAAAATTCATGCTATAAAAATATCATGCAGTTATCCTGTTTGAAGATTACATGGAAGAAAAGCTCTCTCTCCTTTCAGTTTATTATGTGAGCCAAGAAATGGGTTCACTAGTAAAGTTAAACTGCAATTAACTCTATGAAATGTTTCTGTCTAGTTAGGCATTTAAAAAAATAATTAGGAATGGAGAAAAAGGTCCTGAAATCAATGACCTGCATGATCTGAGATGTAAGAAATAACAAGTGAATGGAAAGTAGAGGTGTTTAGGCCTTATTTGGAGCCTACTTTTCTTCCTTCTTGTCCATGTTTCTGTGTGATCCTGGCAGTCAGATAGAGATCTCTGGAGAAAAGGGCATCTGTCTGCTCCTAGGTGAGAACAAAGTTCCAGGCAGTCTCCTAACATGGGATTATAAGGCTCTCCTTGGATTTCATTTGGCATGTGAGTGCCCTGCTTAGAAATCAGAAAAGTGTCTACATTTAATTTGAGCACATATATAAATTTTTACTTTAATATAGGTACAATAATTTTAAGATAGGGGGTGTAAAAATGCAATTCATAGATAAGTGTTTTTAGGATAACACAGAATTTAATAAAATATACAAGGTAGGTAGTTAACCAAAAAGATTATTTCAAATTTAGTTTAGATATCCTAAATATCTTTTTAGTTAAATTTTAGAGACGAAGTCTTCAACTTAAATAATGTTTAACCATCTTGAATATTGAGTCTTAAGTGTTGCATAGATGATCCATGGTACCACACAGAAGTTAAATATGTGCCTTACACTTTTTATAGATATCCCAACTGTAGCAAAATCACACATAATTACTTGAATGATGGGGTACATTGCAAATTTTGGATTCCTTATGTTTAATCAGGAATTACATTGTATGGGGTAAACAACCGAACATTTCGGTTCTCCAAAGATGATAATGTGTATTCTTTCACTATACACAAATATGTGGGTGTGAATGACAGGCTCCTACCATCAGGAGTCTTCAAAAAGTCTGTGTATTATGGCACGTGGGAGGTACTTTCTGTCATGATAGTAGTTCTTGCTACATAAATACCCGTGAACATTTCAAGACAAAGAAAAATAGTAATTCTCTCTGTGCTTTGGGATAATGTTGCAAGTGCTATGTCAGCCTGAACTGTTAGACATCCTCAATGTGAACAATACTTTCTTCAAATAGACATTTCAACAGTTACTGTTCTGTACACGTCTTAGCCGGGACTTCTTTCATCCCCTAACCTTTTTGGTTTTCTCCTTCATTTAGGTTTTCACATAATGCTCATCACTGCAGGCTCTTCTGAGTCCCTTTGACTGCCCCCAGGCTGTCTGCCACCTGTGATTGCAGCTCTTTAAGAGCCAACCCTTCAGTTAAAGGGGTTGTGTTGGCAGGAGAAACATTCCCCATCTCCAGACCAATGTACCTGGAGCTGAAATCTGTCTTTGCCCATTGCCTGTGGCCTCCAGAGTTCTTGTGTACATCAGGCAGAGTGGTGGATTGTGAATTTCCAGCACGGAACCTGCCCCTAACTAACCCCTGGCATGAATATTCATCCTGCTAAAAGCAGGACAGCTTGTCCCATTTTCTGTCAGTGCTCCCTACCACAGTGGCAGTCGCATTCTCACTGTGGAACACTGTGCAGTCTCTTCCCTGCTCAGGCAAGCCTGAAAATATGATTTTTAGCAAAAACGCTGCAGACAATTGAGTGCTGGGGGACTCATCCTCCAGGACATAAGTGCTCACAAGCCAAGGGGAGGGAACAACTTGGGAGTCCTGTGTAGCAATCTTTTCCAATGCACTGAGATATTTTATTTATGAAGAATAGTAGTCATGCATGGCAGTTTAAGCATTTACTAATCTGCTTAGTGCAAATGCTAGGACATTTGAACAACTTGCCATGCCACTCATTCCCCAATGAACCATAAAGTTATGGAAGTAAAAAAGGAAATTCCAAGCAAAAAAATATGCCCAGGACCTTAGGTTTCCCAGAGCTCAGTGTAAGTCTGAGCCATTCAGAAACTGAAAATGGCCACAGGAAGGACACATGATTTAAATGAATAATCAATATAAAACGTGTATGGTGGTATTTCTAAAAATCCTGTCACCAAGATTATACATCTATACTGCTGGCATAGTTATATCTAGATTTCCAATCAATAGTATACACATCAAGGCACCTGAAATGTTAAAATATATCTTAATTAAGACTCATTTTTTTCCCTTCCAGACCCCAGATGTTAGAAAATTTTGACAGTAATAGTCTTTTAAGATCCAGAACATTGAAAATGGAAGGTGGATTTCATAATATCAGCATGGAATCTGGCTAAATTTAAGTGCTAGAAGGAGTTTACCATGACTGTGTGAGATCTAAATTTGTACTGAATTAAACAAGGGTCTTTCAGGAAGCTTAATTTTGGAATGGCAACCTAATCAAACCACTTTAATCTTATCCCATAAAAAAGAAATTTGAACTTGCCTTCAAAACAAGAGGTGGCCATACATGTAGAGCATCATCCTGTAGAACAGAGTCTTAATATTTGCCTGCAACAAAGCCATTTTCAAACCATTTAATCCATATCCATTAGCACAGTCAGGGAAGAGGAGGATTTCCCTGTGCCTGTGTGACTGGTGTTGGCTTAATTAAAGAAGTCATCATTTCCAGCCCACTCTGTACTCTTTACACAATGTTTCTACTGTACTGAAATGTGAACATTTTTCTCATCTATTATCCAGGACAAAAAGAATGACATTTAGCACTCCGAGTGTGGATAGCCTAAACATCTCAATGTAAAACAAGTCTGTTCATGTTGAGTTTTCTTAGTGTTGTAATAGTAGAAAATCATCTATTTGCCTACTCTACTACAAGCTAACAGGTTCATCAGGTTTGAAAATGTTTCTGCACATGACGAACTGGTTTTACACTGGACTATCAGTAATCAATGCTCCAGTATCTTATTTTTCATAGGTGTCTGTCTGCAAACCAAGCAGTTCTCTGAGGAGTCGAAGTATTTTGGGGCTGGGGACAGAAGAGGGACAGTTGATGACAGAATTCTCTAGTAAAGTAACATGATGAGAAATGTTATTCTTCATCATTTGTCAAGAGTTAAGGCTGGCAGATCAAGCCTTGCCTTTCTTTTGGTTTTCAGTGCCACCCTGAAAACAGCCTATGAATTTACTTTATTCAGTGTTGAGGACTAATATTCTTGCTACTTCCAGAATCTAATAGCATGTGTCTGTTGGGATTGCAGCCACCAGATGCTGATTCCAGGTAACTGAGACATTTCAAATCATTTTTTACGTACAAGATAAAATTGTCACCTTCAGTAAAGACCTCTGTCACTTGTCCCATTGACTCTTTTCTCTTTCTGCTTTTTTAATACCGTCAGGTCCCAGGGAACTTGCACTTTAAAAAGTAGCACATAAAAAGAAAAGTAATACACTGATTCCCTGAGTTCCTGCTGCTACGCTGTCAGATGAAAATAAATCACAGTAAGATGAAAATAAATCACAGTAAGATGAAAAATATCATTTCAACAATTTTATGACTGTTAAAAGAAAGAAAGAAAAAAAAACCCCAACATGACAACAAAACCCCCTCTGTCTCCCTTGTCTTGAATGGAATCTCATCAGTTTACCAGAACGGGAAAAGACTCAGAACTTTAGGATCAGGTGCTGCCATTTGCTCTTAGTCAATACCTTCCAAAAGTCATCTTCTTACACCTAACCTGGGTTTCTAAGGTACTGGGCACTTCAGCTGCTGAATTCTGGTTGTCAGTCATTTGTCTACAGACTTCTGAGTAGCTTTAATGATAGTTAGTTCTTCTGGATGTATTGTGAAGCTGTGCTTCAGTGCTAATATGATACTTGCTCCTAAGTGCTGCCTCAGTGATGGGAGTTGATGCATCTCAGAAGGCATCATGGGTTATTCTGCCTTTAGAAATCCTTAGATTATGGCAAAACAGTGAAAACTGGATCAAATACATATTGTAATACCTGAAATAAAAGATAATTTTTTTTTATTTTACCACTAAATTGTGCCAGATCAAAAGACATTCTGGGGAAAAGTATCCACTTTTTTTGGCCGGAGACATCAACTGATAAAAAAAAAATCAGTGTTTCCCTTTCAATGTTGTTTCAGTAGTTCATAGACTTCATTCTTAGGTTCTGAAAAACCAGATCAGTTTATATTTTCACTGAACTTTCAGACGATTTCAGCAGTCTGGACTGTCCTAATCATCCTTGACTAATTTTCCTTCCTGAACAAAATCCACGGAAAAATCCTCAGAGAATGACAGTTCCAGCTCACCAAACTCCAGAAGGGTCACACTGAGTTGTCATAGAAGGCTCTTTGTGACATTTGGGAGACTTTTATCCTGGGAGTAGAAGGGTCAATCCCGTTCTGCCCGATTGTACTACTATTTCCTCATCCCTTTATTGCCATAGAGCACATAAACCGTCTAGTTAAAATTTGGGGCGTTCCTAAATCAGTGTAGGAAAATGTTCCCTTAGTGAGACTTTATTTAAATATTTGCCTTGTAAATGTGATAATTTTATAAGCATTTTGATTTGGGCTTGCTTTTTTCTAAGACAAAGTTTGAATGATTTTGGTTCCTTCTTTTTTTTTCTTTTATTTTTTTTCCCCAGTTTATTCATCAAGAACACCTGTGATTTTTTAAAGATCTCAAGGTGATAAATATAAGAGTTTTTCATACTGAAAGACAGAATAACTGCCCACTTACCATATAAATTGAGGCAGAGCACATAGAGTAGTAAGGAGATTTTGGCTCAGGCAGACTTTGACCTCACTTTTACAATTCTATCAAAGCAGAGATGAGATTGTAACAATTCTTTGGTAGCTTACAAACTTCAGGAACACAAAAAGGAATTTTTAGGCCCTGTATCCCACTGCAAATAACTTACCAAGACTGAATGAGTTCAAGATAATAACTACAACCATTAGGATTTATAGAGCAAATTCAGTCTGTTCTGTTTCCTGAGATGGGTGGTAGCTTTATGAAGTAAAAATTGGCAGTTTTACAATAGATAATTTAATAGTTAATTAAGCCTGAAACTTCATTATTTCATCTTGAAAATTATCCCATTCAGATATAAAGCTTAAGCGAAGTGCGGTGTAAGGAATTGTGGTCACTATCGAACTGCTACCCATGTGCCTGTTAGAAAGAAAGCACATGATAAAGTGAAGGAATGAGTTACCTTTCAGATAAATCCAGCTTAGTAATTTTTTCTTTCCAAAAGAACTAGTGGTTTCAGTGGCAAAAATTCCCAGACAAGAGAGTTCCTATTTTCCTCCCATTTTTAAATAATTTAGCTAATAATATTATTTATTTGTTGTTAAAATCAGTCTTTGTTTTTGTAGAAGATCTCCAATTGGTAGAAAGTTGGTTACACCAAAATATCAACCCTTTTTTTTTTTTTTTCTTCAAATGAGAAGTGATCATTTGGAATGGCACAGTTTAATGATGGCCTTGGCAGTGCTGGGTTAACAGACTCACCGATCCTAAAGGTCTTTTCCAACCTAAATGATTCTGTAATACCACAGGGAAAAAATTTGAAACAGCTGTTCAGGAGCCCATCCCCCAAACACCAATACAAGCAATAAAAAAGGTGACAAAACACAAGCCTGTCTGTTATTCTTTGGAGCACAGTGTAGGACACACTGACATATTTTCCTGACCTTAAGAACAGATTAGATGAACTCTTTACACCTAGGAATGAACATTTACGTCCTGAAAATAGTCTGAGTAGTTTTAAGGACAGAATTCCATTCATTCTCACAACTAAAAAAAAAAAAAAAAGAAAAAGAAGTACCACATTGTTCTGATCAGTACACTACTCCAAATTTTGAAAATACTGGCTGATTGATGTCTTTATCCTAATAGTTAAAATCTCCAGGGAGATTTTTCTTGAGAGGAATTTTCAGCTTTAAAACTGAAACTGTCATCCAAGAGGAAATCTCATGGAAGTGAGTAGAAAATACCTCAGAGAGGCAAAAATATTGCTGTAAAATTCAATGCAGTGGGAGATCAGACTGGCCATGTGCCTTTTCACTCTGAAAACAGCACGTGGAACTAGCAGGTTTTGACTCAATGTTGTGTTTTCATACAACACATGTGCTCACAAAAACAAGTCAAAATATATAAACTAGATGAGCTATTTCCTGTGACCAATCAAGGACGTATAAAGTGAGAGCAAAAAGGAAGGTTTTAGTCTTATTTCTAAGAAATATTTTCAGATATCAAGGACATAAGCACATTAAAAAAAGTGTAAAGAGTGAGAGTCATCAGTGCCACATAGCTATGAGATTTGTGAATAGGTATCAAATTCAATCATGTCTCTTTTATTTCAGCCTTGCTATGAGAAACTTGTGTAGGGACTTAAATCACAATTTTCACCTTTTATGTATTAAATTCCATAATAAATCTGTGAAGTGGGAGCGTCTTCATGCTCGTCTTACAAACTGGACACTGTAACACAGAGAAAATGTTTGTTTACAGGGGTCCCAGTACCATTGTTAAGGATCTCAGTGATAAAATAATGGCTGATGAGATATTTATAAATATCTGGGCTCCTATTATGACTTCCAGGCTAGGTCTGTGTTATTTGGTCCAGTCCCATTGGCATTGAAAGGAACGGATCCCATTTCTTGGACGACTTGTCCTTGAAACCTGGCTGGTGCATCATCCACTTTCTCCCAGTCATGAGAAAAGGCAAATGCCACAGACAGCAAGGCACAGCAAACTGACAAGTTCAGATTATGCAGGGCAGCCTGTAACAAGAGCGTTGGTTCTAGTTTCAGTTTTGCAGAACGAAGTTGGTAAGAGAGAATTTTATTGTGAAAGCAGCTGTGGCTTGTCCACTCGTTTTCACATGAAAAGTTTTTTGTCTAAGTGGTACACTTGTGTTCTCCCATATTACCATGTCATGCATAGCTATTTTACATTATGCAAACTGATGTGAAATGTGGCACTGTCCCCCAAACTGTGACATCTTGCCAGCTGGCAGCTGTTACATGGGGTGAACATGCATATCTGCAATGACCCCTCCATGAGGAGGAGCAGCGTAAATTTCTCCATGCCAGTTAACGCTGTGAATGTGGAGAAGATATGTGGACTTGGGGGTTTTTGTTATGTCTGACATTGTATTTGCTTTGCAGCTCCTCAGTGGGCTTCTGTGAAGAGCTCAAGGAAGGCAGGAAGTTTGTGCTCTCTGTCTCTGTCCCAGATGCCCAAGGAAGGACAAGAACTATCACCACAGAAACGTATTCCTCAGGCACTGTCACTTTTACTGTCTGGAGAAGGTAAAAATATTCTCCTCTTGCAGCATCAAAGCAGAGGGTTGTTCAAGTTGCTAACTGATCCAGTTCTGGAGAAACAGATCAGTTCCCTTACTCTTAATTTTCTACTGGGACTCTGGTGAGAGACTTTTTACAAGGGCATGTAGAGATAGAGGAAGGGGGAATGGCTTCCCACTGAAAGAAGGTAGATTTAGGTGAACCATAAAGAAGAAATTCACTATTCGGCTGAGGCATTGGAACCAATTGTTGCTGCTTGTAGCAAGATTGGTGAGAAACGACACTGACTCTAGTTCTAGAAGAAAAGGCACCTTTATTTAATTATACAAACTGGTTTATATGTTAGTTCTCTAGAGTGGCACAAGGCTATTGGTCCCTGACTATCCAGCTCTTTAGAGTGATTGGTTAGATCTTACAGGACCTACTTCAAAAACATTTCTCTGGTCAGTATGACAACAACCTGCACCTGCAAGATAAGGAAGATAGTTTACAGAAACTCTTAACTGCCCTTCAGCCAGTGTCCGTGAGAAAGCAAAGACTCTCCCACAGACAGAGGCAGAAAGCTGGAAAATCTCTCTGCAACTCAGCTTTCGGCATCCATAACAAATTGCCAGAAGAAGTTGTGGGTGATCTATCCCTGAAAGTGTTCAAGGCCAAGCTGGATGGAGCTTTGAGCAACCTGGTCTAGTGAGAGATGTCCCGGCCCACGGCAGAGGGCTAGAACTGGATGACCTCTTCAAGGTCCTTCCAACCCAAATCATTCTGTGACTCCTTAATTCTTTAAGGGCAGCCTCCATTGTGGCAGAGTGTGGATAGATGGCTCTGCTGCATCCCCAAATCTTTCCTGCACAGCTTAACCTCGCACCACACTGGGACCTTAAGAAGTCCACCCCCTTTAATTTTTGTGTTCATTGCAAGCAAAGGCAATGCATGGGTATATACAGCTATGGATGTGTTGTTGCTTTCATTATCCAACCTGGAGGTTTTTCTTGTTGACTTTATATCCATGAAAAACACATTTCATGTTCATTATGCAGTATAGCAGGAAATGGATGCTGGATTGGGAGAGAAAGGGAAAAAAGAGAAAAAGGACATAAGTGCTAGCAGCACCCTCCAGCAAAAACACCTCCAATGTTTCAGCCACTGTATTCCAGGAAGTGAAATTTCACTTTCTATTATTGCTCAGAATGACTAAATATAGAAGCAAACGAAAAATCTGCCACAGAGGGATGCTAACATGAAGGGCATCTTTTTCCCCTCACAGCTTTATGACCCTGCCTGAATGGGGGTTAAAGGGATGTAAGTAGAAGCAGCAAATGACAGATAATCCTCCAGTTTCCTTTGAGGGACAAAAGGCAAGCCTTAGAGGTGTGAAGTTGGCCTGTGTGTGAAACAAAATCACAATGAGATGTGAATAAAATGAAAATAAATGGAACATTCCCTAACCAGGGTTCGCAGTGTCACCTCCAGCCCAGGAGACAGCCTGAGCCATGGTCTCTGCAGGTAGCTCTGCTTTAGGATCACTGTCTGCTGCTGCTGCTGCTGCTACCCACAGAGCCTCTTAACAAGCAGAAGCTGTTAGCTGAGCTAATGAGACCTGAAAGGTGCAATGAAATCCCTTTGTACACTAAAGCTTCTGCTGTAATTCTGGGTCTTTTCTGTTCAATGTGGCGAAAATGTGGCGAAGAAATAAATGCTTGCTGAATTCCAGGTTTTGGAAACCACTGGAAGATTTTCATAGGTTTGACCAGAAGTTTGGTTTAAAACTACAGAGAAGGATGTTTTCTTTGTTCTTTTCACACTGTTCTTAAAATCTAGACAGCCCTAAAACCAGGGGAAATGGAGCACTTCTGCACACACCCCGCCCTCCACATATTTCCCAAACAATTGATACTGATAATTAATATAGGCTTTATCCTAGGGCTGTTTGGTCCAGTTGAAATTCCAATGTGACTTATGCTGTTGAAGCTATAAAAATGATGTGTTAGTATAGATAACAAAAGCATTTTGCCAACTTTGCCACAATAGTAGACTAGGCCATACTCAGCCACTCAATTAGCATGTTTTGCATTAATTTAATTTACATAGAAATGCTTATCCATTTTCTTTGTTCCATGCTTTCTCTTCCTATATTATATTATTTTAGCTTTTTCAAAAGAAAAGCTTCACTTGATATGTTCTTCAAATTTTCACAATCAAACAAAAGGTTAATGGCACCTTGTTTTTCACAATCTGCAAGGCCAGATTTTACTGTCTCTGTGACAGTAACCTGGAAAGGTATTTTGTCATGAGAAGATATCCTGCAGAGACAAAATATTGCAAATCTCCATACAGCATATGATTTACAATACCTGGATATACACCAAAGAAGAGAAATGTTGCCAGATCTACTTGTATTTTTTAATCTTAGCAAGATATTTGCATTATGTAGACACTTCTGCAGGTGTTTTATGATCTGTATAGCAAACTTACCTTGCCGTAATGAGCATCAGACTATTTGATGTGTTTGTTAAAGCATGAGTTCCTGGAGGCATGGGAATATGAAAGCCTTTCAATTTTTATTCTAAAACATCTGAAAATCTGCTCTTGTGGCTTCCAAAGAACCTTTGCAAAATGTGTGTCATGCAGGTTCAAAAGTCAGAAAGAAAACATAAAAGAATGAAAATACACATTTAAAATATCTAGAAAAATAAAAGGAGTGGTTTTAGTGCCTGACTTCAGGTGTTTTATTGTTTAGAATTGTAAAAACAGTACTACATTAGTGAATTTTACTACAAGCAAGATACAGTATCATAGAAGTGAAGGTTAATGGTGTTTGAATTATAGATTTTTTTCCATGATCTGCATGTAAATCTGACATATGCCAGTGTTGAATGTAATACGCAATACAAACTTTTTTTTTGCCTCTAAAACTCATAATTTCTAGTGAAAAACTTAAACTGCTAATATGTCTTTAAAATTTCCACTGCTTTTTGGAATCAAAATTGACCTTTGAAAATTGGAGGACAACTCAGCAGTTATTTTAAACACTTTACCCTCCTTGACTTGCTAAATCAAGATGAATTATAGTCAGCCCTGGACGTGTTTACGAGCTTGTTGAGATCACAACCTACAAACAGCACAGGGTATTCCCTTCCACGTGCAACTTCCAGGAGAAAGTTTAAAGCCGTGAGCAGACGCCAGATCAGAGCTCCCCTTGAGCATGAGGGCTTTAAATAGAGAATGCTTGATGGCTAATTGCTTGGATGAAAATCTATACTTTCTAAATGTTTTTCTTAAGTGTCTCTGCCTGCCTGTATTTGGCTGCTGGGAAAAAGAGGAAACATTGATGTGATGGGAGTGGGTAATTGCTGCCTGCTTTTCTTACCTAAATACTCACTTTTACAGGACATTTCAAAGGGTATTAAACACTCCATGTTCAACCACAGGAACTTGAAGGGATGAATGCCATCTTTGCTAAGTGTTACAGACTCCCTCTGCAAGGACTTTAAATGATAATGGCCTCCTGAAAACATTACACAGCCTATATATAGATGTGGCACTCAGAATGTGTAACATTTTTGATATAAACATTGCACTTTTACTGTGACGAATCTCCAATAAGCTCCTGTGACTTTTAGGTGAGCCAGGTGGGCTCAGAGTGAGGGGATAATTTTTTTTCTCTCAGTTGTGTCATAGCTCTTGATATAATTGACGTTTTAGTCTTTAGAATGTCTTTGAATATTCTGTTGGTTACAGTTAGTATTTTACAGTCACCCTCTCCACCTTCTTCCACCACAAGAAAAAGAATGCTGGTGTGTTTTGAACTTATTTACATGGCACATATCTAGAACAGCTCTGCTAACCCCATATTCTGTAATTATTTTACAAAATACCAGTTCCTGCGTTCCAAACAACTTTCCAACCAACTTAATGGGGTATTTCTCCTCTTTGTGACTACAGCACTAACCTGAGTGATGATAACACGTGATACGCAGCCTCCACTTTTTGGGCCCCGCACTGAACTTCTTTCACAGATCTACCTGCAGGATAAACAGGGCCATACACACAATGATCTCTTTCTGTTGTACATGTAAATATTGGCTGAATCCTCTCTTTATTTTCTCCAGCAGTAGTTTGCAGTATGCAGATGGACACTGATCAGCCTGTACTCCATGGTCATACTGAAGATAAAGGTGGAATCATGCTTGCAGGGCTGTGCAGTTAGAAAATCAGTGCCTTAAGGTCTGGGTAACTCTTGCAGTGTTTCCCACATGATATAATAGGCACCCAGTCTTCCACAGTATTCTGCTCCACAGATGACACAGTCACAATTCAGTATCATGGGATTTATTTTCTCCCTGCACCAAAAAAAGAATCAGAAAATCTGTGGGAAGCCTTTTTGTTAATACTGCAGTAATCTGGTGGGTTAGCAGATGGTTTATACTGCTTTTGGATGCCCTTTTCACTGCTTACTGTGAGAAGGTCATAGCAGCTGATGTAGCTACTTCTGTTAAGTTCACTGCCACCAGCTGCAAGGGCATTTGTTTCTTTTGTTTCTTTTCCATTTTTTCGGTAAGCAGGTGATTTGGGGTCAGAAGAGAGGAAATAATAAGTTATTTACAGGGGTTTTATCACTATAACACTCTAATTACCTGATTTCCTGGTCCTTTTTTTTCCTTTATTACAGTGCAACAAACGAAACTGAAAAAAAATTTCCAATCTTTGATGGCTCTTGAAGGAGAAGCTCCAAATTAATGCCCACAAAATTATTCAGACCAGTGCATGCAAACTTTTCTTCCCTTGAGATGAGCTTTGCACATCAGTTGTGCAGTGTTAGTTAAAGTGCTTACTAGTGGAGGATGAATACTGAAATTGCATTAGTCATTCTGAGCCTTTTCAGGAAAAAAAGTCTTGTCACCAAATCAGTGTCTTTCAATATGGCTTTGGATTGATCCAAAGAAGCAGGAAAATAACAGTAGGGTGATGTAACAGGATATGCAGGGAGTTTATTCAGTTTGTGTACCATGGGAAGAACTTTTCATCTCGGGACAGGCAACTTTGTGATGCTGACATTGATGTAAATTTTTATACTAATTAAAGGAAAAAATCATGTTTTGTTGTAATATCAGATAGTGGTGTCCTGCAAGGTACTGAGCACCTTTGACTTCCATTGTGCCCATCTGAGCTACAGACTTGGATTTAATTATGATGTTATCCTCAGTGTAAAGTAAGAGCTGATGATACCAGAAAAAAGTATGTATTTATGTTTATTTTGGTGTATGGTTTTATCTATTTTGCAAACAGAAGTGCTATTTTTGAAGCATGTGAATCATACAGTGTAGGTGTCAATAAAACCATTTCCCATTTTAGTGCTGGAATGGGCACTTAACACAGAAAAATTCTAGGAAAACCCCAGGAATTGTATCTTTCTTCCTGCAACTGTTTTCCCTACTGATAAACATTGCAAATATTTTTTTTTTTCAATATTGATTTTATGGTGGGTTTTTTTTAGACTGGGTTGTAAAGCCTCCATATTACAGTGAGAACCTCAAGCATTGCTGGGAGAGGGAGAGGGCTGCCAGAGACTCCTAAAGAAACCCGACATCCAGGCTCTCATGTGTGTGTTTGGCTTACCTCCCACAATGTAGAGAGGTTGTTTTAGCCATGAGTTTTATGCTCCCATTCAGAGAGAGGAGGAAAAAATGGAAGTATAATAAATGAATTACATGGATATTCCTGCTGTGGTGGAAGGGATTTTTCCATGTGTCCCCCTTGTGTCAAACCTTTTTTGTACTGCCACACTATCATGTGTGGAAGAGATGAATTTTTAAATCATGTTCTGTTGTCTCAAAAACTGAGACATATGCTGTTGTCCTGCTTCAATGTTACAATTTATTTCATCATTCAAGAAGTTTCTTTCCCCATAATTGCTGATGATTTCTGCAAGGCTCAGTCTCAGTGAAATAAATTTTACTAAAGTGTTTGCCTAAAATACTAGAGATGATTTTTCATCTTACTGTGTAAAGTTTAAAGGGAAAAGCAAATCAACAACAAAACATATGTAATTTAAAAATAAATTCTTTGAGTTTTATTAACAATCCTTGATTGATAGAATCATAGAATAGTCTTGACCGTACTATTTAAACTCTCCAACAACATTGAAACTATAACTATCATAACCTGTCATAATATTTAGCAGTAAAACTAATTCCAAAATAGCACTTCATAAATATTTTCTAATGTTACATTATCAAAAATTATATCCTTTAAATAATATTCATATTAGCACAGTACTTGGTTTTGAGCAAAGATAGTATTTGTTTGTAGACGAAGGCAAGGACCTCAAAGTTCGGAGTACTAATTCAGATTTGTCTTTTGACTGTGCTTTTGCCACTTGAATTTTTTTCTAAGAAGAAAGCGGTTTTTTCTTTCTGACTTATGGACAACTTTTTTTATTTATTTGAAAGTTTTAATTCAGATCCCAAGTTGTACTTTCAGGTTTTGGTTTTGTTGTTTTGGGTTTTTTTTTTTTTTAATTGGAACTGCTATAATCTTTACTCAAAAAGGAAATGTGACACTAGAAAAGGAATTTCCAAGCTATTAAGACATTAAGAAAATTAATCAGACCACAGGTTACTGTTTTCCTGTCACTGACTTTAGCATTGAGAGGCATATATTACACAAACAATTAATTCCAGGAAATACTACAGTTATTTTATATTATTTTCTAAATTTCTGTGCTTTAGGTCATAAATCAGAAATGTTAAAAATAGAAATATAAATCACATTTTTGTTAAAAGTTAATGTATTATAAAAGAATGACCCTACTCAAAGCCTGCTTTCTGCTCAAGGTCTCCTTTCCCTCTTTCCCTCCCAGTTTTGTGCTGCTGCCCAAGAATGGGAGCTGAACCATCAAACATTCCTGCGGTTGCACAGTAGACTGGCAAACAACTGGTTAAAACAGATGCAAGGAGAGTATTTTAAATCCACTTTTGACATTTTCTTTCCTACAACATTGTTTTCTATGCTGGAAGATGGAAGCAGAGCTTTTTCTCTGCTGTGAAAATCCCCACTTCTATCATCAAAAACCCCATATTTTCAAACCTTTGACAAAAAAGGGTGACTGAGATATTTGAATTCTGGACAAGCTGTGGCCTGGAGAAGCTATTTTAAATTCTCTTCAAGGCTGGGTTTTCTATGCATGGACATTTTATATTTCCACATCAGATTAGTATTGAAAGGAACATTTGTTCTAGATGGCCTTTCCATAGAGTACTTTGGAACAGCAAATGTTGGAGCATGAAGAGCATAAAGCCTAAATGAATTTTGGTTCAGATGTAAGTGGGTTTTAGGATTTTCTCGTAAATCCTTTTCTTGATGAGGTTTTCTGTGAGAAAACCTGCTGCTAGCAGGTTGTGTGTGCCCAAGGAAAAAGCAAATGGAGCACCCAATAAACAGCAAATTCCATTTTGTCCATAGATTTTTTTCCTGCTTTGTTAACCCATGTCAGTAGCTGTTCCAATGCCTTTTAGCTGGCAGGACTTTCTTCCCCCTCAGAGTATTTCTGTGCAGACAGGAGGTGCTTTTGGGTCGGATGCGCACTCCAAGTTCTTCTGTGGCAGAATTGGTGCTGCCATCCCTGCTGAGTGCAAGAGGAAAATAATTCGGGCAAGATCTTACCAAGGTAACCTTGGTCAAGCTTGGGTGAAGATGGACCTTATAACCTGCAAAAGCAGAGGGGATCCTAATAGGAAGAGGTCAAATGGACTGGGGTCCAAGACAGCTGCATGGTTGAGTGCCCTGCCAAAGGAGAGCTCTGGCAAGGCTGTGACAATAACATGAACATTGGCATATTTCTATGAATAGGAAAGGAAGCACGTGCTTCTAATTCTTTTGCATAATACATGCAAAACATATGCTTGATAACCATGGAGAACATTTGATGGAGTGTTTACAGAATAATAGGCAGAACAATTAGGATAACAGAATGCTGTGTGTCCCTGGAACAGCTCCTATTTCCCCCATACCCCCTTTCCTTTGTTCTGATGGGGTTTTTTCCATTCTTAAAAGAGATTGCTGCTCTTCTGGCAGTGTGGTCTGATTTTAAATTTCTCAGCAAACTATTTTATTCTCATAGACAATACATTTTCTGTCTTTTCCACAGATTACAAAGTCCTGCTGAATAGCTGGGTTTGAGCTTGAGCTGGGTTTGTCCCCCATTCCCCTGAATTCAGCAAAGTTCAAAATAAACACAAATTTAAAAAAAAATGGTAAGAAACTACACAAAATTTATCCAGTTTTGTAATATCTTTGGGCAATGTAAAAATCCTGAATTTCAAGTTCTAAACAGATTTGTCTGTGACATTTCCCTTCATCTGAGAGATAGGAAAATGAGACTGAAACTGATGCAGAGTTCATGATTCATCTGAGACTGATGCTGTGGTATAAAAATGTTTCTATGGCATCACAGGAGATCTCTGACATCATCTAAGTGTTGTGTTTATGCTTGTTTGGTTTTTACTTTAGAAATATCAGCTCAGATACCTTCAGATTTAGGGCAATAAGCAGCTTTTTATAAGGTGACTTTCTCAAAAGTGAATAAACATTGTGATCTGCCTGAATATCTTCACTTTATATCACATATCAGATGGCAGATGTTTTCTTTGGTGTGAGGAAGCAGCCAGGGAAAGGGAGGAGGGTTGGACAAACAGTTTAAGACAAACGTTTTTAAACTTTTAAACTATTTATCTACCAAATAGAATTTAAAATAACCTGCTTATTTTTAGATTTTGTGCCTTGCATGTATTTTGGGAATATTTCCGCATTAAACAAGAAGCATTTATCATTAAAGTTGCCTCAATGGAATCTTTTGAAGGAACAGAAATTCTGTCACGAATATGGTTTTTTGCATAGTATGTGAAGGCATCCAAAGTTACATATTTGAAGTAATGTATAGCATCTATTAGAAATAATAAGTCTGTGTAATATTCACAGTTAAATGCACAAATGCACTTTTTGCTTACTTGGTACATAAAAAAAAAAGTTACCTGGTTATATTAAAGTATTATATGAAAGTTTTAGCTGGATGGAGAATATTAACTTTTTTTTTTTAGTCCCTCCCTTTATAAACACAGCAAAACTCTAACTGTAGTCCACTGTATTTCATAGTTCTAAAGAATATTCAGATAGCCTGGAAGATCAGAATTAATGCCAAATGACCTAGTTTGATTTGTCTGTACAGGTCTAGGAGACCCACGCTGAGGGAGCCACAGTAAAAACCAGACTGCAGCAGTTCTAGAAAAGCTGGAGTTACAGCACATGCATGGCTGTGATAGAAAAGTGAAAAGTTAAAAAGTTTTACTTTTATCACCTTGTCAAAAGAGAAAATACACTTAAAATTCAGCTCTGTACTAGATTTGGTTAAGCTGTGTGTGAAGGATTGCTAAAGAGGCTGAGAAGGGCAATCTAATATTGCATTCATACTGAGGTTTGTACACTGGGTTTTGCTTCATAAATAATGTGGATTTTGGGAAAATCAAAGTTCAGCTATCAGAACTTTCAGAAGTTGGAAAATGAAATTTTCACAGATTAGATTAAAAGGATAACTCAGGTAATGTGAGTATTTTAATGCAGGCAAACACAAAGTACAATTGACACTTTTTTCTAGAGCAGCGCCATTATGATACGGTCAATAAATTATGGGTCCCTTTCCTTAGTCCCAAGCCAAACACCACAAGAAAGTAGGAAAAATAAGTTGTAAACAGATGGCAATTCATTTTTGAAGCATCTAACAAATTTACTTTGACCTGATGCAATTGGATGTAGTGTTTTTTATAGCAATATCCATTTTGGTTTTTTGTTTATAATTTCAGATTATAGTGGTGTGGTTTAAACTCTGCTGGATATTAAGAACCACACAGGAGCTCACTCAATGGTCCCATATGTTCCCCTCTTCCTACCCCCCCCCCGATGATAGAATGAGGAGGACAATCAAAGTAAAACTCATAAGATGAGACAAGAATATTTTAATATTTGAAAATAAAGTAATGTACAACAATAATGGTAAATTATAATAATAATGATTATAATAAAAAGGGAGAACAAGAGATGCACAATGAAATTGCTGACCAATACCAGACTTGCCTTCCCAAACACAAATTGTCCCCCCTTCCTGGTGACTCCCCTCAGTTTATATACTGGGCATGACATTTTATGGTGTGGAATGGCCCTTTGGCCAGTTTGGGTCACCTGTCCCGGCTGTGCTCCTTCCCAGGTTTTTTTTGGGTGGCTCCTCACTGGCAGAGTATGAGACAAGAAAAAATGGTCCTTGACTTAGGAGAAATACAACTTAGCAAAACCCAAAACATCAGCATGTTATTAACACCATTCTCATTCTGAACCCAAACCACAGCCCTGTAACAGCTGCTGAGAAAAAATTAACTCTGTCCTAGCTGAAACCAGGACAAATTGTAAGGACAATTTTTTCTCAACTGGAAATTTTAATGTTCCTTATTCCAGGTAGAGCAAAGGTTCTTTGAGTGACTTAATTTTTCCATTGTCATACCTTAGTTCCCACAGTAAGACACTGCAGTGTTTCTGAATTTTCCAAGGATGCCATTTTTACTGAAGTCATTGAAATATTACTGCAGTGATTTCACAGTTGAGAAATTAGCAGCCATATTCCCAGATTTAACTTGTGTTGAATGTGCATTACTTTTGGGATTCTTCTCATTTTTAATTAGTGAAATTTTCATACAGGAGGAGTAAACAAGAAACCTAGAGAGAATGCTAGCAGCTTATATTTTCAATAGCATAAAGCTATGTATAAATATGACATGATGCATCCGCTTCCCCTATGGAGCAAATATTTGTAATTGTCAGGATGATTGATGTTGAAATAATAATCAGCTTTTCTTTGTTGCTGTTTCGGAGAGAAGCCATAATTATGTGTGACAAATACTTTGGAATTGACCCTACTGTCTTTAAAAACTTCCATAAGTAATCTCAGTGGGAGAGGCGCATGCTAAGAGATTATTTCAGTTTGAAAAGGAGCACATTTTTCTTCCACTGTTCACTGTGCATTTGACAATAAATAATGGGGATTTCATTGTGGTATTTTCAGATATTTACATACTGGTTTGAAATGTGGTTGTGGAGAAAGAGAGGTAGACACACTAATTTACTTGCTAAACAGTTCCATCAAGCTTTTATTGAGTGTTTCTTATTTTTTGTACAATATACGAAGTGACAGTTTCATCTCAAGGTTTTGCATCAGAATAACTGTGCTTGTAAGAAATCTCTTTATCTTGCACACTTTTTCACTTTCATTCCATAAAATATTATATGACCTAAGTATCTTTATATTTGAAATTTCCATCAGACTGTTCATTTTCAACTCAAACGTACACAAGTGCAGGCTGTTCATGGCCCAGTACCACCTTTGTGTGATGTATTTAATTTATAAATAAGACCCTGACTTGGCAGATGAGATAAAAAATGAGAATATACCCTGCACACACTCTTGTGATGGTCCAGCCCCCTTGCTCAAGCAGGGTTCCTTAGAGGTGGTTACTCAGTACCAGGTCCAGATGGCTTTTGAATATCTCTAAGGGGGGAGACTCCACAACCTCCCTGGGCAATCCGGGACAACAGCCAGTCATTCTCACAGGGAAAAAAGTGTTCCTTTATGATCAGGCAGGCCCCTCTGTGATTCTGGCTGGGCCTGTTGCCTCTTGATGTGAGGTGCTAAATAAATTGTTGCAGAAGATAAGAGCAGAAATGTAATCTCTGTTACACCTATGACCTATAGACAGAAAAGGAACAAAAAGGCCAACTACCAGCTGAAAACTTTGTAGTCCAAGTAAATGCCTCTTTGTTGTTGTTGTCAGTTGAAGGGCTCCCTAAATGAATTTGTCCATGGGAAGTACTAGTGGCATGGACTTTATTTCAAGAAACTTTTCCATCAAGCTTGCTTTCTGACTCCGGTACAAAAAGACAGAAAAATAGGCTTCTTTTCTTAGATATGGGAGAGGATCGTACTTCTGCACATGCCACGGCCTCTGCCTTTTTACCTTCTAGATGACAGATCTTCAGTTTATGCAAATGCACTTTGCTACACTCACTTCTGTAGCACTGTACTGCTTCTCACCAGCCTGTCTGCAGCAGCTGCAGGCTGATGTCAAATACTTATTTGGTTTGTGTGTGCCCATGTCATACAGTAACGGGATAATGTTCCTTGCTTTCTGCCTCCACCTCTCTGTCTTTTGATTTCCAATAAAAAACCCTGTTACTTTCCAGCCCCCACCAGCAATCTCCAGTATACAAAAGTGGGTTATGGAGCAGATGTAGCCTTGACTAGAATTGGTTTAATGTCAATTCCAAATTTGCTTTCTGTTGTGTTCATCTCCAAGGACGGTGTCTGCACAAGACTGGGGGTTTTTTAGTGCTGTATTTCAGGGTCTTGGTTCTGCTTTGTTAGCTCCAAAGGGGTGTGATATATATAACAAAGACTGAAAGCCATGAGAGCCCCACATTCTGTTGACAGTACCATTTTACACAGTAGTTTATTGCCTGCATGTTATCTTTCAGGAGAGTAGGAAGCATCATTGATTTTAACTTGACTTTTTTTTGTTCAGCTTAGCAAACACACCTTGTGGAAAAAACCTCCCAACTTTACCTAAAATTCTTTTCTTTAAATGTCACAAATGACTGAGTTAGGCCCAAAATATAGCCCTTTGTGAAAAATGGGTGCAGAACCATAGTGTGAGTACGGCAGTTGAGGGAGTTTTCCTTAGATTTTACTAAAATATTTAAGTTAAAAAATGAGATGATTTCTGACACTATTTTGAAACCTCTGAGACAGCAGTATTTTACTGTTTCATGAGGACTGGTGAATGCAATTCACAAGTATCATTTTCATTTGTCCTAAATCTGCCATCCTCCCTTCTGCTAAGCCTTTTTGTCATTAAACTCCTATTCCTATCACAGCTGCAATCAAAATAACAGGGTAAAAAGTGCTTTCTTAATTTGAACTAGACTTGATATTTTTTAAGCTCTCTTTTTATTTTGGGAGTGTGTATCGGCTGTGAGCAAGAAGATGATTAGTGACAGGGACCTTACAAACAGCACTGAGAGGAGTGTGAGCAGTGACTTCATTTCTGAAGGGTCCCGTACTGAGATGTGGCTCTACCAAAAATCAGATAGGCCAAAAATTCTAGAGGGGTTTTCATTTTCTTTGGATGTTACCTTCCCTCTTGGTCTCCAATCTACATTAAAAAACATTTGGAGAGGCTGTAAGGACTTAAAGATCACAGTTGCCTGTCTCAAACACAGTTACCACAGAGGGACTTTGCCATGAGGTGGGCACAGAATGGAATGGCAGGATGGTGCTGACTCCAGGCCTGGGGAGGTTCTTGCTATCACATCCTGGGTAATGCAACCAGAAAAAAAATTCTCACTATGGCAAACTCTGCAAAGAAGCAATTGCTCATCTGTGACCACCAAAGCCACCCCCTTAATTTAATTTAACCAATAGAACAAGAGAACTGTGCAGCCAATGAACATTAATTCCTTTGTTTGCTAGAATGTATAAATGGTGAAACAAATCAGGAGAAACATGTATAAGGAAGATTGGTTGATTAATACAATTAAGTGTGACCATTCTGTCCTTTTGTTGACATCCTGAGGCTGCGATAATTCTACAGTGTGTGTAGCTACTTTACTATTTAATGCTAGATCATTTCAAGGAATGGATTGATCTATTGATGTTTATAGCAAGGTAAGGATTAAAATACTCTGCTTGACTGATTAAGGATTTTCTGCCTTGCTGGAGATCTCTGAATATATTAAGTAAAGCTAAACTGACGAAAATTCCCCTCTTATGTCTCCTCTAACTGCTGGGTTTATCCTCTACTTTTCTCTTATTTTGTGAGTCTAGTCCTTCTCTCATTTGCTTTTCTTCCAAGTATGAGACTAAAATGTTCCAGAAAACCTTTAGCTTTAAAAGAGCTCAGTATTGGCTTAATGCAGCAGCCAGATAAGCCATCACTTATGCCAGTGACATTAACCACATTTTCTTTAACAAAGAGAAATGGGAACTAATAATCTATGGAATGAGGCTGTCTTGTCACCTTCTTGTAGCACGGCATAGTTTTTCAGCCAGTACTTAACATTGTTCCCTGTGTTTATGTGGTGTCCAGTTTTCAGACAACGTATCTTGTCCCTATTAAAAGAGTTCAGAGGTGTTACTTTCTAGCACTCTAGGACTGACCCCTTCAGTGCATTTTCTGGGATTTTCTGGGGTGGGAATAATTTTTCAGGGGATTTGTCCAACCACTGAGTGTTGGCATAAATTAGTCTTGCTTTGTTCTTTATATTTTATATGAAAACACCTGGAGAGCCATAAAGATTCATCAATTTTTAAACTATCATAGAATCATAAAATGTGCTGAGTTGGAAGGGACCCATCAGGATCACCGAGTCCAACTGCTGTCCTTGCACAGAACACCCCAAGGGTCACACCATGTGCCTGAGAGCGTTGTCCAAATGCTTCTCGAACTCTGTCAGGCTTGGTGCTGTGACCACTGCCCTGGGGAGCCTGTTCCAGTGCCCAAGCACCCTCTGGGTGAAAAACTTTTTCCTGATATCCAACCTGAACCTCCCCTGACTCAGCTTCACGTCATTTCCTCGAGTTCTGCCACTGATCACGAGAGTGAGGAGATCTTTGGCCCAGGTATAAAGTTTTGAATTCAAGGAATACGTCAGAAAACACCAGGGGAGCTCATCCATGTGGTATCACTGCACAGGCATCAGAGCATTGTCACAATACCAATTTTTCATGGGTAAAGAATACCATTTTCTGTGTTTTGTCTATTTCTATTCTGTTTGAGACCCAGAAATTTAAATTCAGAATATGCACATTTCATGACATTGCTGTGGTTTTTTTCATCCGTTTCATTGCTAAACTTCTTACTGCTCAAACTTGCTTAATGTTCAAAGAATTGGCCATTTTCAAACTGTTTTTTAAGCTTCAATATTACTGGATGGACTACTGTAGATAAGGAATTCTTAGTGCTATCTTACTGGGATGTTGATACCGTGGGATCGTTTTGCTCTCCCTATCAAAACAGCATGGATTTTTTGTCACACTGATCCTTCTCCTTTTTCCCTGTAAGTGCTTTAATTCACTGACAGTTTAACTGATCAGTGTGACAAAAATTTGGTTTAACCACTGGCTCTTATAAATGTCATAGGCTGAAGCAAAGCATCTTTTCAACAGCTCTTGGAGAACTGAGATCAAAAGCAACCAAAGAATACAGATATTTCTTGACTTGGGGTATGTTTGAACACATGGAGCAGAAAAGGCTCATACAAATCTAGTTAGGCAAAGATATTAGTTTCCACAAACCCACAAAAAGCACTATAAATGAAACTGATATGTCTGAATTTGGAAGTTTCTTTGAAGTTTGTTTCATAAAATTGGTTTTCAACCCTACAAGGTATTTTCAACTGTCAACATTACTGCACGTTCTTATTTCCTGTCAGCACCATGATATCAGCTGCCGTGAATCAAGGGCATGCAGTGCTGATGATCAGAAAGAGCTCAGCCAGAAAAGTCCCTGTGTTGCAGGGCCTGGCCAGCTATCACCTGAGAACATGTGGGTTGATTCAATGGCTGACAAAGGAAAAATGATTTGGCAGCTAAAAAATCCAGAAGAACATCTTGTCCTTTCTTGAATGCATTTTCTCCTTTTTGAGCTGTAGAATGGCAGAAGAGTTAAAAGCAGAGAGAAACATTAAAAATAGGTACGTGGGTGACTGTATATACTCTCTTTTCAAGTTCTGTTACATGACAGCAGTAGTAAGCTGGTGTAGGCTTACTGGCACTAATATACATAACTACATGTGCATTCCTTCTTTTTGAGAAATAGGGTTTTTTAGATCCCACTTACCAAAAGAATTACATATATACAGATATAGATATATTTAATAAAAATAAAAATATTTTTCAATGCCTTGAACTCAGAGAACTTTGCTGCAAATTAGTTCTAAGGAATCTATTAGGTCCACTTTCACTCTGCTTCTGTCTACCTCTTTTTTTAGGCAGTATCTTAGATTGGTCTCTGCATCTTGTGCTGGAAAGATGTTCCCCAAAGGTGACTGAGGTCATTTGAACTGTTACCCATCAAGGACACTGTATGGAAATTGCTCAGATTCCTGAGACCTCCTGGACACAGCATCAAGCTGCCTGAAACCCCAATCTCCTGATGCAGAAGTGTGACAGCAACTTAATCTGAGGGATACCATATGAAATTGGGTAATATTTCTTTTTTAACTCTCTTATTGGAGCTGTCAGTTCTTCAAGTTGATATTTTGACCTTGCCTTTGCTCCTTTTTCAGGGAAAACTCCCAAAAGTTCAGCTCCCTTCCCCTTTCTGCATTCTCCTCTCCTGCATACACAGGTAAGGCTGAGTCTGCTGCCACCAGAAAAATCTGCTTTTTATGCATTTTTCTCGCCACTGACTAGACACTGTTGCTGCAATACAGAACCAATTTCATCCTTGTCAGGTAAAAAAATTTACTGCTTAATTAAAAAGTAACCCAATGTAAAGCTTCCAAATAAAACATACAAATTACAATGTCATCCTTACCTTTTTGGCAATGCTACTGCCCACCATGGAAAATCATCTTCCTTCCTCATAGTTGTCCTGTTTTTTTCAGTGTCCTAAAATGATTACAGGATGCTACTACTCTCGAAAAAGCTGTTTTTTCTTTAATGTCAATGCTAACCAGCTCAAATCTGGGAGCCTAAAAAGAGATTTTTACTCTCAGTCTCCCTGTTTAGAGGGACTGAGATCGCAGGCAATAGCAACTAAAGCATTTTACCTCTCATTACTGGCCGTATATTTTTGCATATACTCCTAGAAAAAGGCTGAATGGCAAAGACCAGTGCTTTTGAATTCTAAAAAGAAGCAGAATTCTAGAGTGAGGAGGTTTCTGGGGTCCCAAGTGGCTGATAAACCATAGGGAAATGAATAAATTTGTGAGAAACAGAAAGGAAACACAAAAAAAAAGCTGTTAAAAGAAGATTATAAAAATTTACGAGTCTTAATAGAATTTATGTTATTCGCTTTTCGTCTGAACTTCATCTCTGTTATGAGAGAGGATGTTTTTTATCTGGGGTTGAGTCAAAGCTGATTTCCAAAGTATTATTTCCAAGAACTTTTTACAATGTTGTAGGTCCCATGCAGTGAATACACAAGATTTTCACTTAGGGTCATTAACATAATATGATTTTTGCCAAAGATCATTTTCTATACCCCTTGTACAATGGTCATATATGATCCTGAGGAAATCACAACGTTTTTGTTTGTGCTCAGAACTAAAGGATATATCAGACAGCTCCTCCCAACCTGAATTATCTCTTTATTGTATGGTCCCCTCTTGAGGCAACTCGATTTTGCCCTGCCTCAGCAGACTAGCTCATGCTGTGTGAGGCTAGATGAGCACATGGTCCTGAATTGCAGATGTGATGATACTTTGTGACAGAAAATAAACTCCTTTTTATCCAAGCCAGTAAAATATAAAAACTGTATTTTACACTTTAACACTAAATCTTAATTTTTTCCCAAACCCAGGCCTTATGAATTTTGGATTAATTCAATTTTTGGAAGTAATGTGGTATTTTTGTGTTTCACTGTTTCTATAAAATAGTGCAATGGTCTGGTGTTGCAAAATAAATGTGTATTTATGAACTAGTAATAGCAACTAATATAGTGGAAAGTCCTCGAGGAAATTAATAACTCTGTAACAGGATTTTAACCATGTAAAGAGAAGAAGGCATAGGATTACATATTTAGTAAGGGAGATAAAACCCAGAGGTGGGTGTTTTCTCATTGGGTGAACAAACTCTATCCCCTGAGTTGATTTGAGTCCCAGAATCGGAGCACTGGTCAGGTTGGAAGGGATCTCAGTGGATCATGGGTCCAACCTCCTTGCTCAAGCATGGTCATCCCAGAGCACTTGGCACAGCATGGTGTCCAGAGGGCCCCTGGATATCCCCAGTGAGGGAGACTCCACAGCCTCTCCAGGCAGTCTGTCCCAGTGCTCGGGCACTGCACAGCAAGGAACCTCTTCCTCACGTCCAGGGGGAACTTCCTGGGCCTTGGTTCCTGCCCGTTTCCTCTTGTCCCATTTAGAGTTCTGGGAAAGAAATAAGAGGTGACAGTGTAGTCCAAACAATGTCCATGTGTGTTGGCCATATGTAATGGACATACACAGACAAGAGGGGACTTAAAGCTGAGTTGACAAATTCTTACGTTTTCTAGACTTCACTACCAAGCCTAATGTTCCTTGATGGAAAAGCTTTCTTTTTTTTCTCAATTTAATAACTTTTAATGAAGTCTTCTGTCAACAAGAGTACCATGCCAACTTCTCAAAAGAGAAGCAGAGTAAAACTTTCAGATAAATAACATATACTAGTTAAAATTGTTTGGATGGAATTAAAGCTTGTGCAAAATTTCCATCTGCCTAAGATTTGACCCAGTATGTTCATTCTGGGTGAAATTAGACCTGCTTTTACTCTCACACATTTCTAGTTCTCTGAAATTAGTCTGCACAGATGTGAGGGCAGAATCTGGCCCACTCTATTTAAAAAATTATGTATATGTATATGTATATGTATATGTATATGTATATGTATATGTATATGTATATGTATATGTATATGTATATGTATATGTATATGTATATGTATATGTATATGATAGATTTTATTTATATATTCAATCCAGTAAAGGAGATTAAATAGAGTAGGATGACCAGGAATATTTTTTTTGTTATTCAGTCTCTTCCTTCTCCATTAACTGTTCTTGTGTATGTATACAATACATTCCCAGGTTCTGGTTTATGCAGGTTATGCATGGTATAAAATGTCATTAAAGGTGGTAGGTCTGCATATTCACCTAATAAATAATAACTAATATTTTGTATGTAATATTGATGCAGAAATGGCTAATTTTAATAGGATAACTCTTTAATTTTTGTTCTGTTAGTGTGTTTTAAACAAATCAACAAATTTTGGAATAGGTCATTCTCCTTAAGGGGCATGAAAATCAATTATCATCATGTTATAATGTTTAAATATTCAGTCTTCTTTGAGAGAAAAATGTGTATTGTGTAGGCATGGCAAAAAAAAAAATTAAAAATAAAATCTGAGACCCTACCTGCAGTGCTCCAACTCTGGGATCCCCAGCACAGGGAGGATATGGAGCTGCTGGAGTGAGTCCAGAGGAGGGACACCAGGATGATCAGAGGCCTGGAGCACCTCTCCTGCAATGAAAGGCTGAGAGAATTCTGATTGTTCAGTCTGGAAAGGAGAAGGCTTTGGTTTGACCTAATTTGGCTTCCAGTACCTGAAGGGAACTTACAGCAAGATAGAGAATGACTTTTAACAAGAGTATGTAGTGACAGGAAAAGGAGGAATGGATTCAAACTGAAAGAGAATAGGTTTAGATTGGATATTAGGGAAAAATTCTTTACTGTGAGGGTTTTGAGGCACTGATGCAGGTTGCCCAGAGAAGCTGTGGATGCCCCGTTCCTGGAGGTTTTTAAGGCCAGGTTGGACAGAGGTCTAAGCAGTCTGGTCTAGTGGAAGGTGTCCTTGCCCACAGCAGTGGGGATTGGAACAAGATGATCTTCAAGGTCACCTTCCAACCCAAACCATTCTACAATTCTATGGTTCTATAAAAATTATGGATTTGACATATACTTTTTTTTTGCATATGCTCCAGTCACTTTATGAGAACAACCAGGTTCAAAATGCTGCCAGAGGTGTCGTCTTTTCTTGAACTAAAACCTCTGTCTTTGATGGTACCTTTCAGGTTGTAGTGCAGTACAACACAGTCTAATTACCATGGAGCTACAGCCACTGTTAGGTTACAATGTTGTGAAAGACTTTATTTTCATATGGTGTGCAATCTGATAAAAGAGTAGATACATTACTCTAGGAGGAAAAAAAAGGTTTTATACATGAAGCTGTAAATCACCAGTATTTACTTTAAATTTTAATGAAATCCAATATGGCACAGACTGCATAAAGCACTTTAAACCACTTCTCTGTACATTTGGAGAAGTATAAATAGATAGGTCTTTACTCAGACTCTGTATTTTAGTTATTTAATAAAGTTTTCATCGGTAAAAATTTATGCAGGAAAATAAACTTATTTTTGAATATGATGGCAAAGCCTCAAAACATATCTTTACAAGTCAGACCAGAGGGGGATTGTTTATGTATATGGTGAGTGGAAAGAACATACAGACGAGTTATTGCTGAGAGGCAACTGGCTCAGCTTGTAAAAAGGTAAAAGCAGAATTGTTCTCGCTGCAGAGTGCTGTAGGAACACTTGCAGGCAAACAACATGTGCTCAATGCCTTTCCTGAGGTAGATAATGACCATGTAGTGGCCATGAATCTCCTGATAAGACAGGCTTAAACAGTTGAGCATGCCCTGGTTTATATTTGAAATGGGTTCAGGGCACCATTGCTTTGAACCTTTGACTCATTTCCAGTGAAAATGTTTCCAACTGTTGTACACAGTCCTCAGCACTGGTCACCTGTGCTTTCACTGCTGTTCAGAATTTCATTGGCCTTTAGACATTGTCCAGGTTGAGCTGGTCAGAACAGAAAAGGATTCAATAGGAAAATAAGTATATTAAGCAGTTTGAATTTCACAGGCTTTGAAACTGATCTGTCTTTTCCCCAGCCTTCTTATTTATATAATTTAAAGTAAACTAGGAATATTTTTAGGCGAAGGAGAAGTGTCATACAGGTTGACATCTAGTAAGTGAATTTTTTAACATTTTTATTTGGATATTGACAAAAAGCAGTTGCAAAACGCTGCAAAAGACTGCAAAGGTAGAATATGTTCTACTTTTCCAAGTTTCTATATACCATTTACATGCAGAGGGTCTATTCCTGTGTAACCAGCAATAATAAATGGTTTGGCCTACTAGATGAGGGGAGAACAATGGATGCTGGCTACCTGGAATTTAGGAAGGTTTTCAATGCTGCGTCATGTAAGATCTTCACAGAGAAGACAAAAAAATGTGGAATAGATATCTCAGTGGGGATCTTACTAACATACACAAGCACTAGAAGAGAAGATTAACCCAGGCTCTTTTGTGGTGCCTAGGGAAAGGACCAGAGGCAATGGATAAAAGGAGAAACACAAGAAATTTCATCTGAACATCAGGAAACACTCTTACTCTGGGGGTGGCTGAACATCTGCACAGGTTGCCCAGAGAAGTTGTGGAGACTCCATCTTTGGATATAAGCAAAATCTGTCTTGATGTGGTCCTGGGCAACTGGTTTTGTAGAGGTTGGACCACAGGTTCCTGCCAACCTTGAGCATTTCATGTTTTTCCATGATGCGGGAGTGAAAAAAATCCTCTAGAACTTGAGTACAGCCACACACACAAGTGTTTCCCATTTCACATAACAGGAAAACAATAGAAAGAGCACTCCTTAGAAGTTGCATAAGTTTCAAATCTTTCGAAGGTAGAAATAGTTGGTTTTGTTTACTTTTTTTTTTAATGCAAAACCAATCTCCATGGAGCTACAGTGCATGTTGAGGCTAAGGTACATGGTACATACAAACCGATAAACACAACAGAGGAATGGAGCCCTTCTGTGTTATAGACTTCCCCCTAAATAAAGAGTTGTTCGGTCTACCTTTAAAAGCATCCATAAAATTTTCTTTGGATGTCATGAAAGGTTTTGCTCATTCTTCGGGGGTGACTATGCTTTTCATAAACATGCTGAGAATTTCCATCACACCCCCCATGATTCCTCAGCAGAGTACTGCACCCTTTTTGCCAATCCAGTGCTTCCCTTGTGGCAGAGGACTCCAGAAGGGTGATATACAAGAACAGCTAAGAGACCCTTCACTATGAAAAATAGTTCCCAGATATGTTGCCAGACTCAAAAATGAAAAAGAATAGATTTGTTCCTCTGTTTCTTTAGAAAGCAATAATGAAAGGACAATATATCTATATCCCCAAAAAGATAAGGTTTATCCCTTTCTGAATTTGCAACGTCAAGTGAAGTATGAAGGAAATTCAGCCATGCCTGTAATAAAAAAAAAAAAATTAAAAAGTCTAGCTTTGTTTGTTTTTAAGTGTGGTATGGAGAAACATATTTAGCAACCAGCCACAAGGCAGTAAAATTGATTTCTGGTTTATCTGGTATAGCTCTGAGTCTCTCACTGAGCTGGGAAATAATTGATTGCTTAGAGCCTTGTAGCAGTAGTTAAAAATTGATAAATGCTGAAGCCAGCACAGTGTTTTATAGATTCTCAAGAATTGTGGAGCCTCCATATTTCTTTCTCATCACCAGCTCTAGATCATGTGGTGAAATTTAAAAGACGCTTCATCTTAGTCTTAATAAATTATATTCAGCAAATCTAAGACCTTTTACTGTGGGATAGAAAGCAAAATCTTTAGTTACATAGCACTGATGAGCAACATATGAAGCCAAGTATGTTTTTGCAGGTTAGCCTGCTGTTTTAGATCAGCTGATTAGACCACAGTAAAAAACTACAAAATGTCTATATCTGTAATCATGGTTTGTTAAATCAATGTTTAGAAAAATTTTTGGTTTGGATAGCTAAGATGTTTGTAAATAAATAAAACTACTGTACTAAATAAAGAAATAAACTGCTGTAAAAAAATCAGTATCAGGTTCCATTTAGCAAATAAATGCTTAAAGTTTTCATTAATGTAAGTTCTCCTTTATTAGTGCAGGAAGCTGGCTTTTTATATCAGCTGACTTTTATACTGGAGCACATGTTCTGGTTCCATATGCACCTTAGTACAAATTATCACAGCATAATGATGCATCTTCCAAATCACATTAGTAAATAAATATCTTAGTTTCATGGTCATTTACTGAAATGGAAAACCAATAAGTGAAAGAATTGATTATTGAGGCAAATTTCACTTCTAGTTCCTTAACTGAATAGAAAATACAGCCAACGACAAAACTCAGGGTCTGCTTCTTGCATCTTATTTTTAGAGCTAGAGCTCAAATTATTTATTTGCTGACTATTTTGCTAAGCAAACAAAAATATTTTAAATTGTTTCTGTAAACTCAGCAAGTCAGCACTTAACTTCAACATTGCTGGCTACATCTGGGATCAAACTGCATTTTCTCTTTGCAGATCAGTGGGATAGGTGATTAGAATCAAAATAGACTGTTTATTCACGAAAATCCTGCTTTCTAAGGCCATGAGATGAGGTTGATCTTAAAGTCAGACCACCTCTGTCTTGTTATGACAGAGTCCATAACATTTCACGCTGCAATGTTTGTAGCAAACTCAGTGGCCTTAGGAGCACTGCAGTGCATTGGCATTTTTCTTGTCAGCATTATTAATGTTTTAGAACAGCTAATGTGATGAAGACTTGAAACATAATTACGATAATAATGGAATTAAATCCTTCTCCTCCACTTGCTCCTTCATTTTCTACTTTGGGACTGTTTTATCTACTGTGTTGAAAAAGAGGATCGAGAGGGAAAGAAATATGGGCAAACACAACCATATTCTGAAGGAGCTGCTTTCTCACCAAATCACATGACACTGAATAAACACTAATTAAAATGTCCCTGGGGGGACTGATTCTATATTTTTTATCAGGTTTTCCTTCCCCCATTTCACCTCCAAATCATACTGTGAAGTCATCTGGAGCTCCATCAGGATCGTGGAGCCTGCGAGTTCTCAGCTTCCTCCTTTTCCTGCATTCTTTTCTAACTCAATTAGCTTCAGTAGTCCAGATTCAGTGGTGCTGGCAAAGCAGATATTAAACACACAGCTTTGCAGCTAAAAGTGCTACATTCTCCTAATGCAAATAAGTGCATGTGTGTGGGTTTCATTATCTTGTGCCAGGTGAGGTATTTTAATATAATCAGGATTACCTAGACTCGAAGGCGTGGTGATGGCTTGTCACCATGAGTTGCTTGCTGAAGAATGTTAATGCTGTTTTTAAAAATACATAATTCTACTTGTATTAAATTAAGTTGTATACATCAATGGAATTCTCTCCAAAAGGCCAGAGACTTTTGCTCAGCCCAAACAGTTTGAATTTGGATTCTATAAGATACACTCAACCTCTTTGGTCTTTTCATACTCTAACGAAATATTTTCTTGAACAGTTTTTAAACAAAAACATCTTTAAACATGAGAATTTTAAATATCAGAAATCTAATGTCTTTTACCCAAATCACTGATTTTGTGTTGGCAGTGAATTTACTCTGGAAAAGAGTGGCCCAAATTGAACAGTAAGGTTCTGATTTCCTGTTTCTATCTTTCTTCAGCTTTTAGGGCTTCAGGGGGTGCACACTTTCAGAGATGGGACACACTCCGATGCAATGCTGTGCTTAAAAATACATATCCCCCCAAAACTGTATTGAGATGCTGTGCAAGCCCTGCATGTAATTCATCTTCCTAATGTTATATCCCATTAAAAGTAGACAAGTGATAGCATAGGATATAAAACAAACAAGCAAGCAAAAAATATTTTTTACTGCAGAAATCTCTTGCAGGTTAATAAGCAGTTTGTGGGAAGAATCTTCTGGGTTTTTTTTAAAAAACTGGGTTTAAAAGTTGTCAAATTTGTAACTGTCAGAAAAACCCAACTGGAAGATAAGCAGAGAACCATCAGTTCCTTCTCAAAGCTCTAAATTATGTCTTTATCTAAAAGGAAACATGATGAATCATCACATTTGCACAGTTCTTTTCTTTGAATATTTTCCATTTCTTCACAATTCAGATCACTCTGTGGCAATGAGAATATATAGTCGTTATGTGACTTAGAGTATTGCCATATAATGTGACAGCATCTTTCATTATGGAACCTAATTTCATTCTTTTGAATTTAAATTACTTTTCCTTACTCATTACATGTCTTTTCTGTAACTTTCATTATGGGCATTTTTCTTTTGATAATTCACAAACATCCATAACTTCTGATAACTTTGTCTCCAAGGACAGAAAGATTAATAGGGTATCCTTGGATAGTTGTAATCTTCTTGATCTTGAAAATGCAACTATATATTATGATGGGTGTTAAGAAGCATACAAACAGGAAAAACGCTGATTAATTGTTCTTTAAACAGATCTAGCATTAGAAGTGCAGATAACATCTAACAGTGAGCTAAAATCTTCAAGTAGCTGTCAAGCATGTTTCCACACAATATTTAAAATTTGAATCATGCCATGTTGTAAGACACCATAAACAGGAATCTTATAAAAGCCTTAAAAAAATACTTTATCTTTTATCTGAAAAAGGGTAGAAGGGCTAAAACAACAACAACAACAAAGTATTCAAGCTGTGAACTCCACAGACAACATGAATAAAATTGTGGGATCATCCTCCTAACTAAGGTGGAGTGAGACCCTAATGGTCCATGTTGCACATGGGAAATGAGTAGAAGGATATCACCACCACGTGGATTTCTGCAGTGTCCTTCTGGTCCTTCTTCACCCTACAGTGTGATGGAGGAGGGAGGATGAGCACTCTCACTGTTGGCTGGGTGATTATTTTGCTCATAGGTGCACAAGTCATGAATTGCAAGTTACGAGTTAACAAGTTGTGAATTAAAGAACTTGCAAATTAGAAATCAGATGAATGAATTGACAGGGAGATTAACTGGTTAATCCACATTAGACTAGTCCTTACAAGTGGGATCCAGCCTTAGTTTGATGTGTTTGCTTTCTTTCCTAATGAGCTCGTAAAATAAAGATTAATTTCATAGACTATGTTATCCTGTAAAATTGAGACTTCCAAACAGATTTTAATGCACCCTTCTAGAATCACTGATTAAGCACGGACTACATAAGTGGTCAGCGGGGTGGGCTGAGAACCAGATAAACTGTTGGAGGATGGTGATGAGTGGCATGAAATCCAGGTGGATGTCCGTCAGCAGTGGTGTACCCCAGGGAATTCATTAAGGCCTGTACTATTTAACATCATCATAAGTGCCTTGGGCAGAGCACACTCTCAACAAGTTTGCAGGTGGTAAAAGATCAGGTGAAAGGGTCAATACACCAAATGGATGCACTGCCATGCAGAGGGATGTGGACAGTCAGGAGAAATGGGCTGATCAGAACCTTCAACAAAGGTTCAGAACCTTCAATGAGGGAGCAGAACCTTCAACTTCAACAGAGGGAAATAAAAAGTCCTGCATCTGGGGATGAATAATCCCATGCACCCAGGCAGGATGGTGACAGACTGGTTGGAGAGCAGGTTTGCAGAAAATGGCACAGGGGTCTTGGTGGACACCAGGTGGGAGAGGAGCCAGAAATACGCCCTTGGGGCAAAGAAGTCCAACAGCCCACATGAGACAGAGCACTGCCAACAGGTCAGAGCAAGTGATCTTTCCGTTCTGCTCAGTGTTGGAGCGTAGTGCCATAGTCGGCCATGAGGAGATATTCTATATGATGTATGTCTATAGGGGTGGAGTTCCTGGGGAGCTTTGCCTCTGCTCTGAGCTGGGCTAACATGTGGTAGTAATGTTGAGTCTGTGCTGATAACCCTGATAATCCTGCCTGCAAGACCAGGTGTGCAGTGACAGCCACAGCAACACGGTCATCAGCTTCTGCAGATGATGTTTATAGCTAACAAATTCAAATAGAGAAAGTTTTCTCCTCAAGGCACTATCTGTTTTTCTCTTTTTAAAAATTAAGAACTTAGGTCCAGAACAATGACATAGGAATGTTTTTTTTTTTTGTGT